>NAVB01000247.1:0-47299 GCA_002179805.1 Acanthamoeba lenticulata | reverse complement strand
TTTGACTTCTTTTCACATTATTGTTGCGCGCAGCTTCGGGCGCGGTCGTGAACGGGCTGGTCTATGCCGCCGAGGGACTCGGCCGGCTCGTGGGCCGAGGCGTGGCCATGGCCGCCCCAAAGGGCGGTGGCGGCTCCGGGTATGCCCCCGTGCGGTCGGCTGTCGACGTGGGCGGCGCCACGGTGCGCGGAGTGGTCTCGGTGTGGGAGGCCCTGGAGAATGCCGGCCACACGGTGCTGTCGGCATCGAGCGGCGCCACGGTGTCGATCGTCCAGCACAAGTACGGCTCGGAGGCCGCCACGGTCATGAGTCAAGGCTTTGCCATGAGCGGCGACATCGTTCAGACGGTCAGCAACGTCCGGTACGACCTGCCGCAATTCACTTGGATGGACCGGCCTTGCCTTGTCCACTGACAGCGGAGCCTTACACAGGAGCCTCGGCGTGAAGAAGCTGGCCAAGAAAGCGGCCAAAAAGAGCGGCGTGAGCGCTGGTGCGGCCGACGCCTTTCTGTGCTTTGCCGCTTTTTCTCACCACACGCTATCACACACAGCGCGCACGGTCATGACGATTCGGACGGATGAGAATGGCAAGCCGCTGGCGATCGAAGACGTGAAGACGCAAACCACGCCCACCATCGAGTTCCCCATGCCCGACTCGCCCGCTTCCCGTACGCCAGCTCTGGGGTCCTTTGGCCTCCCACCAGCACGGGGTCATGATGATGCTGACCAGGCGACGATCCATTACCCACGCGTGCACAGTACCTGCGCAGCCGCAGCCGCTGATGATCGAAGGACAAGAGGCCTACCGGCCGCTGCTCACGATTGAGGAGGTCGATGATGCCTCGATGGGCCAAGTTGTAGAGCACAACACCGAGGGCCAGGCGCCGCGGGCGCTGCCATCCAGTTGAGCGTCCCGCGATTGGTCAATGTTTGTAGCTAACGGGCGCCACACGAAATATTCATTTTCATTTTTGAGGCCATGAGGCGTTGGCTTGCTGCTCGGGACCAACTTAACGACGCTCCGAGACAGCGGGATCATCGAAGGTGACGAGGTAGTCGGCCATCGCGTTGAACACGGGGACACCCAGCTGTTGTTGTTGTTGGAGAAGGGCGATCGTGTTTGAGACCAAGATCATGAATTGATTAAAGAGGGAGAACGTACCCCGCTCGCGGCGTCCCAGCCAGTCGCGGCAGGCCAGCCGTACTCGCAGACGTAGCCATTGGTGGACTTGATGTCGCCCGTGACCACGTCGGTGAAGGCGCCCGGATAGTCCTGCGCCATCTGGTAGAGCACCGGGTTCAGGAACCCGAGAGGAGGCTTGCCCCTGCGGCGGCATATGGCCGGCCAACAAAACAAGGAGAAAGAGTGCAGTTCAGCACACAGCACACAGCACACAGCACACAGCACGCCTCTCTCTCTCTCTCTCTCTCTTTCTCTGACTCGACGCACGCTCAAGCGCGCGCAGAAGCACGAGGAGGTGCGTACGCGTCCAACCGCATCTGGTTGGCGAGCGTGATAAGGCCGGCCAGCGCGGTGGTGCTGCAGCTGGTTCCGTCAAAATTGTACCACTGTGTGCAATGGACACAACACCAGAGAGAGAGAGAGAGAGGGAGAGAAAGACAGATGTTGAGCTCACGAGCAAAGCATGACGGCTGACAACATACAAGCGTACCTGGGGAGTCTCGGTGGCAGACCGACCGCCGTAGGCCACCTGATACCCGTGTCCCGCAAAGCTAATGTCGGGGAAGGCGCGGCCTGCTCCCCGCAAGGTTTCTGCTGTGAGTACACGGCAGATCAAGAAGAAGAAGAAGAGGGAAGAGGAGTTGCTCACCCTGGCCGTGGTAGGTCGAGGTGGGCGGAAGCTCCGAGGCGATGGACGAATCCTCCAGATAGCCAGCCACCTCGTCGTCCTGCCACGACGGGCGGGTGACGACCCGCGAGAAGCCGCCACCGGACGTGTACCACGAGAGCTTCTCGTAGGTGGCGACCACCTCCTCGCCTTCACACAATCACCAGCAAAATCACCAGCCACGATCATCATCATTGTCATCGTCATCATCTCGAAAAACAGGGAGGTGGAGCTGTACCATCATCATCCCACTCGGTGCCACCAACAGAGGTGACCCAGGCGCTCGTGCCCGGATAGCTGTTGATGTACTTGGGCCAGGCCGCGGTCGCCGAGGTCCACTCCCTGAGGAAACCAGCGCTTAATTATATGACGTCTGAATTTTTTGGTTTGGGGGACGGTGAATGCGGTACCGGAAGCGCGCGGTGCCGAGATCAACGTACTTGAACCGCGAGCACTCGCACTCAGAATACAGCCAGTACTGGCCTGCGTATTTTATGTGTGTGTGTGTGTGTGTTTGTGCAACGCAGCCCGCGCCGTAAGCGTGTTCCTCAAGCTGACATCATTGAAGGTTGTGTAGAAAAAGATACCCCACTCATCGACTTCGAGCTGGGCGTTGCAGCCCTTCTGGCGTCTGAGGAACTCCCTGATGGGGTTCAGCTCCCAGTCCTCGTAGAACCGCGAGGGCTCCGCTGTGTGGGCGAAAGGAACGAATCGCGATGGATCTCGTTGTTATCAAGAGAACAAACAAGACACGATAACAACGATAGAAAAGCCGTACTCGATGGGAAGCTGAAAGTGCCATACTTGTTGGTGACCAAAATCTGCTTGCCTGGGTGGGTTTGGGAGACATTTCAGATCCTCCAAGTCATTAAATAAATAAATAAATAAATAAAAATAGTATAAAAAAAGGCGAGAGGGTTTACATTGGGTCTCCTCATGCTCGCAACCTCCGACCGGGCAGTACGTGTCGACTGGGCAAGCCTCGCTCGAACCAGCGGCACCGGTGTCACCTAGGGAGGGCGTCGTCACGTCGGTCAGCCGCAGAAGAGGCCAACCGTGTCTTATGAATGACAAGAGAAGTCGTCCACCTGAAGCGGCCAGGATGGTGACGCCGCGCAGGGCCAACCACTGCATCTTGGGCTCGGTGCTCCTGATGCTGTGCGTCTGTCTGCCGTGGAGGCTCAATTCGTCCATGCCCCAGGAGATCGAGTAAACCTGATTGCACCGCGTCGTCATTAGCTGCTGCGTCAACGTCACACCACAAAACAAACTCATCATCAGTTGCAACTTGGCGCACCATGGCCGGATCCTCTGACATGGCCACCTCGACGGCCCAGTAGTATAGGCTGAAGTAGTCATTGTCATTGTTGTGCTGGCGAGTCCTGGCGCCGGGGGCCATGCCGGTGAGGTACTGAACATCGAGATCGCTCTCGCCTGCGGCAGGTTTGAAGAACAATCGTAGTTTTGGCCACTCTGGGTGAGGCGAAGAAGACGAAGAAGAAGCAGGTGGAGGAAGAGGAGGAGGAAGCGCTACCAGAGGCTTCGCAGGGGGTGACCATGCAGGGGATGTTGGAGTCGACGCCGTCCACTTGTCCTACCTCGGGGACAGGAAGCTCATTACTTTCGGAGAACATACGTAGAGCGTCCTTGGACCAAAGGTCACTGAACGAGACGAAGCCCTGTCGGATGCGAGAGAAACGATGAATGGAACATGTTGGGAGAAGGCGACCAAACGTGAGGCGGATGGACGCACCTGCGACACTTGAGAGGTGGCGACGAGGTCCTCGGAGACGTTGTAGCGCTGCTTGAGATCGGATGGCCCGACGGAGAAAAGTTGCTGCTTCTTCTTCGACTACATGAACCGGGAGTCATCGTGCCGCAACTTGGTGAGCTGAAGGACGAAGGAGCATGGAGGCCTCACGTACGTACCTGGTAAGCTGACACCACGACGTGCTTGTGGGCCATCACATCAGAAAAGTCGACCACCGCACGAACGTGGACGCTCACGTCGGCGGGGATCGAGGCGCCTGTACGTCCATACCACACGATCAACATCAACTCGTCAGCGAGTCATGTGAAAGGAAACAATAAAAGCAAGGCCAAACCTCTCCGCATGAGGCGAACCGTGCGCTTCGACTCGGTGTGCACAAAGTCAGCCACCTGCGTGTCGAACAACTGTTCCGTGTTGCGCACGGTAGTTTCGACCTTCGCCATCGATGAGCCCAGGAATCGATTGATTAATCAACCAACATTTCGATTCGCGTCAGTGCTGAATACTGGGCGTACCTTCAGCACGTCTCCAAGAGTTTCTACTTCTAGGAGCTCACCATTGCTGGTTTCTCGGCGAAGCCATGAGCGAACGTGGTTCTCCACTTCCTCAGGGGCGGCAACGAGCTCCCTGGTCAGAGAGAGTCAACCAACTGCGCAACTGGCAGAGACGCCAGGACGCCAAACCTGAGCTCTTTGGCGGACAGGTACTTGCCGTAGGAGGCCGACTCGGGGTTGGAGACGCTGGCGGCAGCTTCAGCAATCTGGTCTTCCTTGCCCGTTCTGTGCGAGGGAGAATAGACTGTCTAAGGGAAAGAGACTCCCGTAGTAAAGGGGATAGGAAGTACTGGAGTTCCACGAAGAAGGTCATGCGCTCATCATGGGCAGACCGCTTCCTGTTGAGGGTCCAGCCATGGTGCTCAGTGAAGTCGTTTTCAATTGGGGGCAAGACGTTCACCCTGCCCGAAGTCTTGGCGGCCGTCACGGCCAAGAGCACGCTCAAGAGCGCCAAGATAAGAAGCACGCCCTTCATTCCCTTCACACTCTGGAGTTGGCGTCCGTACTGACGCCTTGGTTTGGGAGTAGGAGTTTTGGCGAGCCCAAGAGTGTAACCAAGAATGCCAAGAATGCAACTCATACCCCGAACGAGCTTGGGACGGGGCCACCCCCAATGAGCTTACTAGGGACAAGTACAAGCTAGGTCACATGCGTGAGTCGTGGAGAGCTGTTGTGCAGTAGTGGCAAAACGTGCGCCGACCAGAACGAACAGACCCGGGCATAACGGATATGTAGGGGACCAATGAACAATCATACCGCTAGCAGGCTTGGCCAATGGTATTTGACGGAATAGGCGATGTAATTAATGTAATTAAATTATAAAGCAACGGACCTTTCGTGTCCTTGCTTGGGTTATCATCTCTCGCCGAGCTTCTCTTCATCCTCTCTAAGGTTGGATTTTTGGTGACGAGGACAAGATGCAGAAGTTGACCAATCCAATGAGGAAAAAGGTCTCGCTTAAGAAGAAGCGATGGACCAAAGACGGATTCGATTTGGACTTGGCCTGTACGCTTTCCGATCTTTCTATTGAGAGGCCTTTCAATTTCTGAACGTTTCTCTCCGCACATGGGCCACCCGGGCGCAACATAGACATCGGTGACAGTCGCCTTCTTGCTATGGTACCTCTCTTCCGTACCTTTCCCTCGCCCGGGTCCTCTTGACTTTTACAGTGGCCTCGAGTTCGGAAATCACGCAAAACTATTCAAATCAAAAGAAAATCTGAAATTGAGAGATGGAGCTGACGAGTTCCGCCTTACCCAATAAAGGGCTACCCCTCCGAGGGCGCTGAAGGTGTTTATCGCAACCCCATGTCCGAGGTTCAAAGGTTCACACTGCCCTACGCTTCAATCTCGCCAGCAATTGCGCTCACTTCCTCTTCTTTTGCGCGCTTTAGGTTCTTGGACAACTATCACCCCAACAAATATATGGTGTATAACCTCTGCGCCGAGCGTGTTTATGTCTCCACCAAGTTCAACATGCGAGGTTGGTTTTGTTCTTCCTCCCTTCCTGCCCGTGGCTTGCCTCACCCTCCTCACATTCCACGCATTCTACCACAGTGCGCGTGTTCCCGTTCATGGACCACAACTCGCCTCCGCTCCACCAGATCCCGGAGATGTGCTACAGCCTGGTACGCCCCTCGCCTGTGGCGCTTCATCGTCATCGTAACCATCACCATCACTGTCCTATCGCTGAGCGTGCGTGTGTGCGTGCAGCATCTCTTCCTCGCGCAAGACCCCGAGCACGTGGCGGCCATCCACTGCAAGGCCGGGAAGGGCCGCACGGGCCTCCTCATCTGCTGCTACCTGCTCCACTGCGGCCGCTTCTCGACCTCGGAGGAGGCCATGAAGTACTACGGCAAGGAGCGCACCCGCGACGGCAAGGGCGTCACCATCCCCTCCCAGGCACGTCCCCTCGTCGTCGTCGTACATCCATATCTCGTGCCTCTGGGCGAGGTGAGCTGACCGCACGCGCCGCGCAAGCAGATCAGGTACATCAAGTACTACGAGCAGATGCTGGACGCGCCGTTCCAGCCGCGCCTGATCGACGCCCCGCCGCTGTGGCTCAAGGGCTTCATCCTGAACGGCATCCCCAAGGGCAAGAAAGGTGAGTCCAGCAGGATCCTTGGGCGGGCCTGAGACGCTGACGGCAACGGCGCGCTCAGACATTCAGGTGATCATCGAGGAGTACGGGTACAACGAGCGCTTCCGGTCGTCGGTCAAGCTGATCGGGAAGCAGGAGAAGCAGATCGGGATGCTCAACATCGACTTCCACAAGCCGCTGCGTGTCATCCGTGACGTGCACGTGGTGGCCAACTCGGGCAAGGGGACGCTGTTCATGTTCTGGTTCCACACGGCCTTTGTCAAGGACGGCCGGCTCGTGCTGACCAAGCCCGAGCTGGACAAGGCCTGCCGCGACAAGAAGAAGATCTTCCCCAAGGACTTCAAGGTCGAGATGTACTTTATGTCCGAGGCCGAGTACGAGGAGGAGCTCAAGAAGGGCAAGCTCTCCCTCAAGGACATCAGAGCCGCCGAGGCCGCCGCGCCCGTTCAGAACGTGCGCTGCGCCCCTTCCCTCGCGGACGGACTTGGCAGTGTGCAAGAGACTGACGGCGGCTGAGGAATAGGGCGGCGCGGAGGAGAACAACGGCGTGTCGGAGACGTCGAGCGAGAAGCCGGTTGACGGCGACGAGGACGAGGCCTCGTCTTCTACCGACGAAGACGACGACGAGGACTACAGCTACGCGGAGAACGGCAACGGCGAGGTGATCGACGTGTACGTCACTGTTGTCGTCGTCGTCTGGAACTTGCCGGCCTGCCGTTGACGCGAGTGTGTGTGATGCGTCCAACAGCGAACGAGAGAAGAAGGCCAACGAGGAGATGTCGGAGGACTCTGAAGAGGAGGAAGAGAGCGAGGCCGAGGATGGCAAGCGGCCAAACCTGGGTGTGCCCGGGTCGTTCATCAAAGGCGTGCCGCGAGGAAACGCGTCGCCACGCAGCGCCTCGTCAGGCACCCTCCTCCAGCCCTTCACGCCGCAGGTTGGGACCAATCCCCCACCCCCCTCTCTTCCTCTCCTCCTCTTCCTCTCCTCTTTCTCTCCCAACGCTGACGTGCTGACGCGCGCACACGTCAGAAAAAGGGCGGATCCTTCCTCGTCGGCAAGGCGAGAGAGCAGGGCAAGCACGGCAAGGACACGTCTGCTTAAGCCGTCGCGCTCGCGCGCCACACCCCTGCTTTTTCCTCTTCCGCTACTCGCCCTCGCTCTCTCCCTTTCGGTTCCTCTCTGCTTCTTCATCTTCTTCTTCTTCTTCTTCCTTTTCCTCGGCTCCGTCGCTCCCCCTTTCTCTGTCGTGGGGTTCTCGTCGTGTTTCATCAACATCACCGTCATGCGCTTCTCTGTGGTCGGGCGAGGAGCGGTGTAACAACAACATCATCGTCATCTGCGTTGACAACAGCCGTGCGGCAAGCTTGTCCCCCTCCCGTATGCTCGTGGACAACAAACAAATAAAAAATAATCGCGTTATTGGGTTTTTTTTTGGTGCATTTCTCTTCTTTTCAACAAACGTTAATTCCTCCCCTTCCCTAGGCCTCATTTGACGCGGTAGCCCTCGAGGAGGAAGCACTTGTCCCCGTTGTCGCTGAACCTGAACTTGTGGCACAACCTGTCGTACACCGCCACGGAAGCCAGTGCGTTGCCGTCGCCGGCCGCTCGCCCCAGTTGCTGGGCCATCTCCAGAGCCTCGCCCCACACCTCTGGCACCGAGAGCTGCGCGCCTCCTGCGAGATCGAGATGAAGGAGTTCAGACCTGGTCATCACCTGGCTGGACAAGCACGACGCAACAACGCGTACCGGCGGATGGAACGGGAGACGCGAGCGCCAGAGGGATCGAACCCACCGTGGCCCGACCCACGTGCATCCCAATCTTGAGGCACACGTCAGGCGGTAGGGCATCGTGGCTGTTGCTGGAAGCGCTTTTGCTCTTGTGCTGATTTCGTTGCAACTCCCGCTGCAACTCGTCCTTGAGCACGTCGTTCAGGGCGCTGAATTTGGAGAGCACCGTCAAGGCGAACGCGGCCATCTCCTCGAGCGCCTTGTTCTTCTTGTTACGCTTGCTCTCCTTGTCGAGCTCCTTCAGCTTTTCGATCCCCTTTGGTTCCTCGGGCTGCTGCCAGGCCGGTTGTGCGGCGACCTCGGCTGGCCTCGGATCGGGGGCCTGGTAGCTCTTCGTGGGCTCCTTCTCCTTGGCCTTGTCCTTTCGGCCGAGCATGAACTTCTTCTTGACGCTGGCCATGAGCTGGGGCTTCTTGCTCGAGCTCTCTTCTGGTAGGATTGGCAGAGCCGATTGCATAGCGTCATGGAACAGGGCCGAGCTTGCGCTCGTCTCCTCATCGCTGTCTTCGTCGTCCTCGCCACATGCAGCGAAAGCCGTTGGCGGGAACGAGGAAGAGGAAGTGGAGGGCGATGGGGCCTTTCCTCCCTTGGTGAGGATGCTTGGCCGGAGGACTTTGGCTGGGGCCGAGAGGCCGCGCTTTCGGTGGTCGGTGGGCAGAGGGGAGGAGAAGGCTTTGAACTTGGTTGCTGCTGCCACGCTTGGCGACACCACAGGCACTGACGTGGAGGAAGACGCGAGCAGAGTGGTGGGCTCCGAGGGAGGCGCAGAGAAAGGAGACGCAGCTGAGGTTGTGCCCATGGGAAAGGAATGGGCTGATGTGAGCAGGAATGTCGAGTCCGTAAACACCGGACAGGAGACCTCCGACCCGGACAATGTCCTGCGCATCGAGTTGTCGTCGTCTTCGCCGTCACTATCGTGACTCAGAAGTTCATACCTACGAGGCAACTATGGGTTAGTTATGCGCATAATTGTGGCTTAAGGTCTTTTCGCTTGCGCACCACTCGCGTTCCATCCGCTCCACGCGCTGCCTCAAGTCAGTCTCTGAAGCTGTGTTCCGCCGAGAAGGCAGCCGACGGTTCATCGCCTCTTGGACTGGGTCCCGAGAATGTGGCACGGGGATTCCACCAATGGCTACAAAGCTGGAGCCCGTCATGCGGACCTGCCGTGCGTCCATACAGATAAGCATCACCTATCGCAGATGTCTGGCGGCTGTTGCGTACCTTGCGCAGGGAGGGGAAATAGTTGAGTGAGCTTTCGATCATCTCCATGATGTTCCTCACCATCTTGGAGGCTGCAGCAACATCGGAAAATGCCTCCAAGTATTGGTGAATTCTGAGCCCATCGCACAACCCTGGTGAGCGCTTGGCCTGAGGCTGCAATCTTCTGGGCGAGGAAGAGGTACCTTATAAACTCAATTACAATGATACTTACATCGTCCAGCTTTTTCGCCACAGGCTCTCGCTGGCTCACATGTGTGGTAGATGGTCGTGGGCGCGGTGGTGGGAGACGCCTAGAAGCAAGTCGCAAGGATGAATAAGCACGAATGTCCTCCCAACAGTGTGCGGCAACTGTTGTGGTACCCTGTTGAAAGTTGCTTCCCTTCTCGCCTAGAAGCTTCATTCTTCTCCTGCCATTCAGTGACGTCGTTCATGATCAAAGCAACGTAGCGCCGCTCCTGCATAGACTCACAGCTGAGCTCAACTCGGAAGCAACAGGGACATGTGGTAGACGTCGTACAGTTGAGCCGGGAAGGGGAAGTGTGTAGATGCTGTTCCAAAAAGGGGTTCGGTCTCGTCGGTAGTTGAGGAGCAGCACACGAACTTGTCTCCTACTCTCAAGTCCCAGCCGCACGGTCTCCACGCCTTTCTCATTGGTGCCAGGCCCTTGAAGGAAGAGCAGCGTGCTGCCGCGCACCTCGGTCTCTTTCCAGCCAGTCATTCGCTCAAAACCGTGATTCACATGGACGATTCTCATGTCGCCGTTGGGAGACATGTCAACTATGGCAATGCCTTCACCCAACATGTCCACAAGCTGAAGCTTGAAGTCGGCTAGTTGCGTCGCTTCAATGCCCTCCACGTTGGTTTGATCAGGCGAGAAGATTGGACCTCCAGCCCCTGCCATGCTTCGCCCAAGTCCGCTGCCAGTACTTGAAAGGATTTTACTCCCTCGTCGAGGCAACGAAGTGGAAGATGTGGACAGGGGCGATGAAGACGAGGCGGTCTTTACGCCTTCACCGTTCTGCATAGCCAGCTGTTGATAATCGACCTTCACCTGAGAGTTAAGGTGGATCCCCACCGTTTGCGAGTCGGAGGTACGTTGAGAACAGTGGGCAACCAGTGCATTTCCATAAAACGCAACTTCCTTGTGCCTGGTGGCTAGATCGACAACACCTTGTTTGACTTTGCCCATATCCAGGCGTGCGAGATCAGTGGTTGCGGTGCAGGTTTCAAAAATGGGATATTGAACGGAAAATGCCAGAGAAATATGTTTCCCGCTCTTTGGCTTATCTGGGATAAAACCGAACGCCAACGCTTGGCCCACACGCAAGGGTGAGCTGGGCAGCCACACGGCAGAGGGGGCTGGTGATTTGGCACGCCAACAAAGACAAGACAAACACTGAGGCATAGAAGCTGACATGATGATGATGGATTCACGAGCTGGTGCGCCCATGCCTGCCGAGTATGGCCCACGAACTCAGCGCAAGGGCTGGTCTCCTTACACCGATAATGGAGGGTAAGATCTCATCTCTTGTTGCGTGCGATCGAGCGTTAATTAATCTAGCATCGTCTCGTAGTACCACACTGGCGCTCCACGGTAAGGATTTTTGCGTGGTCGCTGCCGATACTCGCCTGAGCAGTGGCTACTCCATCCATTCCAGGGAGGCCCGTAAGGTCCTGAAATTGTATGTTCTCTACCTCGCCCCTTTGGAAGCTGTAGACATCGCTCTAATCTCACCCTCTTAAAGGACGGACAAGTGCGTTATTGCCACGGCGGGTATGCAGGCCGATCAGATCGCCCTGCACAAGCTGCTGCAGACGCGCCTGCAGTGGTATGAGCACCAGCACAGGAAGCCCATGAGCACGCCTGCCATCGCCCAGATGCTTGCCACCATCCTCTACAGCAAGCGTTTCTTCCCTTACTACACTTTCAACGTTCTTGGTGGCATCGACGATGACGGTAAGCTCTCCCTTCTCCACACAATACAGTAGGGTCAGAGCTGAGACTCTGTTGGGGGCGGGCTCGCAGGTGTTGGATGTGTGTACAGCTACGATGCCGTCGGATCGTTCGAGCGTGTGCAGTACTCGTCGTCGGGCACGGGCAACCAGCTCGTGCAGCCGCTTCTTGACAACCAGATCGGCTGGAAGGACCGGCGGTCGACCCTCACCAAGCCCCAGCTGACGCAGGAGGAGACGATTGACTTTGTGAAGGACATCTTCACCTCGGCCGGCGAGAGGGACATCTACACGGGCGACTATGTGCTCCTCGCCGTTGTCGACAAGGACGGCGTAAGGGAGGTCAAGTTCCCCCTCAAGCAGGACTGAGAGGGACTCTGTTTCATGCTTTTCTTTCCCCGCACGGACTGTTCATAAACTCTTGCTTTTTGTGGCGAATTGAAGTCTGAACCATGGCGAAGACGATCCGACGGAGGACGGGCACGGTCGCGAGCATCAGGAGAGACATCACCATTGCCTGCCCGTGGTCGGTGAGGCCACAGAGCCAACCACGGCTCGTGGGCTGCGTTGCAGTTATGCTGTTTGCACACCTGCACGCCAACGGCTGGCTCACCTAATGGCAGCACAAGAAATTCAAAGCAAACCAGGATGCTAACTTAAACTGACATGTTAGACATAACATACTCAAATATTAGATCAGGTTCCGGATGATTCCCAGTCCTTGTTGCAACTAATCAGTGCAACAACAAGAAAGGTGGAACTGGCGAAGAGTGTGAAAGGTTTGTCGGTACACCTCGAGAGAGAGGAAAAGAGACATAGCGACACCACACGAACATAAGCTCGTGCGCACAACGCGCCATCGGCGTGGGGCTTCAGAAGTTCGTCACCGTCGCCGCGTCGTGGCGTCCATCTCTAATGCTTCTTCCTTCTCGTTGGTTCGACGTCGTCGTTCCGCCCAGCATGTGCCTACCCAACCGCGCCCGCCCGGTCCTTCCGTCCAGTCGTGTGCCTTGCATCTTCTGTTACATCTTCTTCTTGTTGTTGGAATCCTGGTTGCCTTGAACTAGTCGTCCGCGCTTCTTCACTTGTCCACCGACGTGGGCACGGGGGACGACGTAGAGGAGGAGGACGGGCTCGACGAGATGGCGATCGCGGTCGTGGCGCTGGTGGCCGAGGGCCCCACGGGCTCCTTCTTGGCGGCGTCGTGGAGACCGATGTCGCCCAGCTGCTGCTGCATCTCGGCATACTTCTGAGGCGGGAAGGCCTGCTCGAGGGCCGACACGACGAACGTGCGCAGGTACTTGAGCTGGTCCTTGACGAGCTGGTTCTCGGTGACGAGCACATCGACCTTGGCCATGAGGGCGATGTTCTTGTTGGTCACTTCGGCCACCTTGTTCTCGAGGTCCGAGATGTACTGCTTCTGGCGCTGTAGTTGAAAAGAAGAAGCCACTTGTGAGTCAACCAGAACAGAAGAAAGCCAAATAAAATCCTTTGTTTTTGGCGTCGGTGAAGGTGGCCACAAACCTTGCGGAAGAGCTGGGCGGCCTGCCTGTTCTTGACCAGGCGCTTCTGCCTCTTGTTGGTGGGCTCTTCGCCAAAGTCGTCGTCGGGATCGCCGCCGGTGGGAGGCGAATCGACACCGTAGCATGGCTGCGACATAGAGAGCGTCGGAGAGGGCGCCGAAGGGCGCATGGCCATCGCCATGGTCGGGACGGCAGAGGGCTGGGGAGCCATGGGCATCAACGGGGCCTTGGCCTGTTGTTGCTGCTGCTGTTGCTGCACGGGCAGCAGGTGCTGCATTTGCTGCTGCTGCTGTTGTTGTTGCTGCTGCTGTTGCTGCTGCTGCTGGACGGGAGCCTGAGCCCTGCTCTTGGCAGCGGCTTCAAGCTTCCTCTTGGCTGCCAGCTTGGGGTTCCTCCTCACGGTGGCGCCCGCCTGGGCGACCTGCATAAGGGGCGCCTGCGATTGCATAACTGCATGGATCAACACGAACATGGTCAGCCAAGTGGTTGTCTTCATCGCTGTGCAGATTTCGCGAAATCTACGCAACACAAAAAAATAAGCGAGGAAAGAATGCAGAATCAGTGCGCACCGCTGTCGCCCAGATGTTGAAGGGGTAGACTAATGTCGATGGGGAAGTCAGGGTTGAGGAAGGGCGAGAAAAAATCCTCCGTGGTGAGGCTTGAATCAAGGAACGAAGAAGGTTCGAACGCATCCATGGCCGCGAATTTGGGCGTGCGAGGACCGTTCATTTGGGGCTGGCCCGAGGAAGGACCGAAAGAAAGAGGGGCAGCGGGCGAGAAGGGGGTGGTGTTGAGGAAATCGGTGGGAGGAATGTGGCGGTGCATTTGCAGATCGTGTGGTGGTGAGGTAGATATGATGTAGGAAAATAGATATGTAGATGCTCTAACGAGAGAGAGACACACAGGCACACACCCTTTGGGTGGAGGCGAGAGAGGCGAGATACGAGAGGGAAGAAGTGAGAACTGAGAAGTGAGGGACGCGTGCGGCCCTTTTTGTATTTGGGACCGGTGGCGCCAAGCCGTGAATTTCTGGCACATCTTCCAGTTTCCCAACACGCACATTGGTGGAAGGTTGCCCTTAACCGGTTGCAGATCCGTCCCTATCAATCGTGTACCCCACAAGAGCCTGTGTCGGTCGGGGAGGAATAGAGTTACCCAGTTTATCTGGGCCTTAAAGACTTTTCAAAGGCCTATTCGTACATAATGGGGCACAGGATTGGCGGACGGAGGTCGCACACCACCCACGTTTATGGAGCATGGACCTATGAAAAGAACCGAGGAGACCTATTCATGTCTCTCAACAGTTGTCCAAGAAGTCGCCACCTTCTACTCAGCGGGCGAGAGTTCCACTTGTCAGTCGCGATTGGTCAGGCGCCGGCTGCCTGTGAAGGTGAACCTGCCGAGCTGGCCCGCTCGTGGCGCACAGTCAGACGACGTAGACGTCGTATTCGTGGGCGGGGAACCGGGCGAGTCCCTGGCCCTGGTCCGAGCCTTGTGCGCAACTTGTTGCGGGCCACCGCCACTGGCCAGTGGCCGAGCGACGTCGGGCCACGTGATGCTGTCAAGGTCGTCGTCGTGGAGATGTTGCTGATCGTCAGCATCCTCCTCTGCTTCTTCCTCCTGGAAGTCCTCCTCCCCCCTTCCCCTCATCCTCCTCGTGCCCTCTGTTGTTTGGGCTTCTCCGACCGTATCTGAAACCTCTTGCGTGCGCCTCTTCTTCCGCAGCGGTGTTGATGTTGTTGTTGATGTTCGCGTTGGTGTTGATCTAGATGTTGGTGTTGTGTGTTTCTTGGCCGCTGGAGTGCCGCGCAGTGAGATGCGCCTGCCACCACTGCCGCTGACAGGATCAAAGTCGTCATCGTCCTCGTAGATGTTGCCAGTGCCGGCCACGACGGACCGCTGATCTTGCTGTGGAGTGACGAATCTCGGGTGTCGCCAAGAAGGTACGACCACCGACTCCTCTTCCTCTGCCTCTGCCTCTTCTACTTCTGCCTCCTGCTCCTCCTCCACTGCTGCAGCCTCCTCCTGAAAGAGATCATCATCATCCTCTTCCTCGTAGGCGATCTCTGTTGCCTTCCTCTTGCCCGTGCTTCGGCTTGAAGAAGCAGCCGATGATCTCCTCGTCGTTGTTGCCGCCGATGCCGATCTCTTCTTCGTGGCCGTGCCGCTCCGGACCTTGCCACCGCGGCCCAGTACGACGCCGCGCGCGGTGTTGGTGCTGGTCTTGGTCGCGCCCATGACCTGGTCCAGCTCCTCCTCGGCCGCCTCGAGCGCCGTCTCGGCCGCGTCAAAGTAGATGGTCGGCTGGAAGCCAGAGGCTGTTGCTCTCCCTCCTCCGCCCGTCGCGGGCTCGAGCTCGAGCTCCAGCCGCTGGTCGTCGCGCATGCTCTGGATGAGATCGGCGTCGCGCTGCTGCTGCAGCTTGCGCTCCTGATACGCCTTTTCGCGTTCCTCAAAGGTCTCCACCTTCTGCAGGATCCGCTCCATAAACTCATCGATGGTGCTACCATCGGGCGCCTTGCCCTCGACTTCCTCGGCCTCGAGCACCTCCTGCTCGCCGTTGAGGGTGTTGCCCAACACGTCCAGCTTGTGTTGGATCATCTCCCTATGCCCATGCGCACATATGTTCGCGTGTCGATGACCATCACCGGTTAGCCATGGCAAACGCCACACGCCTCAGAGACCGGAGGAGTCGACGCGGGGGGGGGGGCGGAACCAGATGCTCTCATCGAGGGTTCCTCGAGCCACGAGGTAGAACACCTCCACGTCATGCTCCACGCCAATCCTGTGTGCCCGGTCCTCGGCCTGCCGTAGGATCTGCACACATGGTCGTCACCGTGCGGCAGCGCGTAAGTCAGCAACGCACCCTCCTCGCGGGGAGAGTCCTTCTTGGAAGAAGGGCTCGCGCGCGTGTGTGTATGGGTGACAGCGCTTCACCCAGACGATGGTCATCATGAGGGGGTTGCTCAAAATACGCACCCCCGGGTTCCAAAACAGCTCGGTCATTATGACGGCCTCGGCCTTTGTCATTGTGAGACCCACGCCAGCCGATGTCAGCCTGTTTTACCCCCAACGGGCAGTGCCGCACAGACCCCGGCCGCGTTGGCTCAGTCAGGGGAAATCAGCGCAACCCTTTCCACCCCCCGCACGCATAACACGCACGCAATCCCGCAGGGCGGCAAAGCCCGGGGAACGCAGACGTACCCCAGCACGGCCGCCCGGCAGCTGGGCTGCGTCTGGAAGTAGTCCACCAGCTCCTGTCGATGCTGCCTGCCATACGGTTCGACCGACCCACCACCGCCAGACACACGCACACGCAACGAAACGTGTCCTGTGTGAGCTCGCTCTCCCGATCGATACACGTTGATGTAGGGGGGAGAGGAGGGAAGCTGGCGTACGGGGCGGTCTTGCCGTCGATGCGTATGTACTCGACGCCCTCCCGCTCCAAGAGCAGGCCGATCCCGTTCATGACGTCGTGATGGTACGCAAAAACCAAGATCTTGTTCTTCGTCTTGAGGGCCTCCTTGATGTACTCTAAAGATGAAGAAGCGAAGATGGTTGGTTTGCAGAAGAAGAAAAAGTTGGGGGCGACGACAAGAAGAAGACAAGGGCCGAGGGCAGAAGAGGCTGGTGTGCGTACCGGTGACGGCCGGCAGTTTGGCTGTGCCGGTGTTGTGGTAGAGCTCCTTGATCAGCCGCCAGGCCTCGAACCGCGCCGTCTGCTCGAGTAGTAAGCATATGAACAGTGGTGAGGCGCATGTGGGACCAACAACAACAACAATAAAATGAAGGGGAGGCGAGACCTTGGCGGCGTCGGTGCTGTTGGCGATGTGGAACATCTTTTTATGCTCCTTGATCTTGGCGTTGATGTTGCCGATGACCTTCTTGTGCTTGTCGATGATCCCGAGGAAGACCTGGCTCCGCTTCTTGCTCGGCAACTGGTTCAGCACGTCGCACTTGAGGCGCCTGATCATCACCGTCTCTTGCAGCAGCAGGTTGAGCTCCCTTCAATTGTTCACGCAAAGAGTGAGATCGATGCTAAGCGCTTCTATGCAAACACGTCGTGTTGTCAAACGAGAGAAAGAGAGCGTACTTGAGGTTGGACGAGCCCGAGTAGTCCATGCAGAAGCGAGTCTGGTGCCCCGCACAGTACCGGACGCCGTAATCGATCATTCGCTGCACAGTCCACAACGCGTGAGTGCTCCCAAGGCCTTGAGTCCAGACGGAAGAATGGAAGGGAGGTACAAACCGGGAAGACGGACGGGTCGAGCGCGTGGAGCTGCGTGAACAGCTCGGCTGGTCGACTCAGCGCCGGTGTCTGTCGTTGGCGCCACGACACACAAGATGAGCGAAAATGATGATTAATTATTTAAAAATTTAAAATAATTAATATTTTTAAAATGGGTTAGTGGGGTAATAAACTGAATAATAAGCGCGGAAGGCACGCGTACGCCCGTCAACAAGATGCAACGTCGAGCGTCCTTGAGGAGGGGCTGGAGATTGGTCGTGCGCTTGGCTTTATAGCTCTTGATCGTGTGGCTCTCATCGGCAATGATGACGCGGAACTTCCTCTGGGTACACATGTTTTGGCGCACCACTGTGTGCACACAACACACAATCTCGTGAGTGAGCCCAGGCAGCTGTGACGATGACCGGTGGCCGCAGGCCAAGACGTGACGATACCGAGATCGTAGGAGATGACGTTGATGAGGCCATCGGGCTCGTCTTTGGTCTTCATGATGAGCTTGATCTGGTCCGTGCGCAGGCCCGGGATCCACTTTTCAAAGTTCTCGGCCCACTGCTGCCGCACGGAAGACGGCGCCACCACGAGCACAGGCCAGTCCTCGCGGTAGTAGGCCGCGATCGCGATCGCCTGCAGCGTCTTGCCCAGTCCCATCTCGTCGCTGAATTGGGGCGAACGTGTAGGAGGGGAGGGGACAAGTGAGACCCTGAAGGCCTTCTTTGGTAAAGCAACGACACATCGGCGGAGGGACGAGGTACGCGATGAGGGCCCGCCCGTTGCGCTGAAGGGCGAACAGCACGCCCTCCCGCTGGAAAGGATACAGCGCGTTCAGCAGCTCGACTGGGATCTTGTCCAATTGCACTGCGTGTGAACATGATGCACAAATCATAAGTGTGAGCTCATCCGGACACGCGCCCACAAACAAACACAGAAGCGATCGTGTGGCGCTCTTCCGGACAGCGGTAGGCACCGTTGGTGTTAAGCGGCCTCTTGCGCTTGAGCACAAAGAGTTCAACGATCCACGGGGGTAGTGGCCCGTTGAGAGTAACGCCGCGTGCGTTCTTGACCGCATTGGCAAAGAGCTCGTAGCACGACACTGGGAACGTCCACATCTTGCTCATCGCATCTGCAAAGCGCGCACAGCCGGGATCAGCATAAAGTCCACTCTTTTTTTTAAAAATATATATATATAACAAAAAGAAGATAAAAATTAAATCATTAATAAATCATCAAAAAAACAAACAAAAAAAAAAACGAACCAAACTTGCTGCCAGGAACAGCAGCGTAGAAGTCGGCGACCCACTTGTCCCGCTTGTGGGGCTCGCCAGCACCGAAGCGGTCCCGTTCGACGAGCTGCACGTCGATAGGTACATCGTTGCCAACAGAGAACGGTGCTCGCGGCTGCGGGAAAGGAGTTCGGCCTGGGCCGGGTCGTGGCGTGCCAGCCTGCTGCGGCGTGCCTCGAGCACCCGAGGGCGGCGGAGCGCCGGGGTACGGCGAGACCCGGGCGGGTGTTGCCGGTGCAGCTGTCTGTGTTGGGCGAGACGAAGAGGAAAAGGAAGAGGAAGAGGATTGGAAGTTGTCACCATCATCGTAGTTTTCGCTGTACATGGCCGACTCTCCGTCCCACTCATTGTCATCGGCGTCGAAAGTGGGCGCTGGGGTGGAGTTGAAAATGGAAGCGTTCTTTGCGAAGCGGTTGTGCGTGGAGCGGTTCATGCCACTGCCGCCGTCAGCCGCCACGGGAGTGTAGGAGAAACTGAACGACTTGTCCTTCTCCTCTTGCTGCTTGCGGTAGGGGTTCTCAAATTGCGGTTTAGGTCTCTCGCCACGAGGCGCGGGTGGCGCGGGACGGGCAGGGGTGCCAGCAGCAGCAGCTTGGGCAGGACTGCGCATCGAAGGCGCAAATTGGAGCTGTGGGCTGGTGGAGGCGGATGGGCGTCCATGAGCCACGGACACCGTTGTGGCGGGTCCTTTGTTGGTGGGCCGAGGGGAGGGCATCGTGCCCGCTTGTGTATTGCTCCCGCTGGGGCTTGCGGAAGGGAGCTGAAAGCGGCTAGCATGTGGTCGGTTTCCCGTGCTTGTGGATACAGAAAACGAAGGGGAATGGGAAGAGGAGGCAGCGGGCGAACGAGCATTTGGCCCAAGAGAGGATGCAGGCTGAAATCCGTGCACTGCGGAGGCGGCACTGGTGGTGCTCTCCACGCTGTCCATCATAGCCGCCAGGGCCTCCCATTCACTCGATGAAATAGATTCTACCCCGACGCCAGTAGAGTCCATCTCTCAGGTGAAATTGAGACTTCTCGAACGGTTGATGAATTCAATTCGCGTTGTGTGTGGCAAAGCTTGTTGTACAATTTTATTTCCGTTTTGAAAATAAAATAAATAGGCAATTGCAGTTACTGGAAAAAATTTGAAACTTCGTTTCCTCGGCCAGAGAAAGCAGGCCGACGCTCTACTCGACCTGCTTTCTCCTCTTGATCTCTTCCTCGATCTTGACAAAATACTGAAGCCGTACGGCCACATCGCGGCATTTGGCCATGTCGCCAACGTCCAGAGCCTGCCCAATCTCTTCGTAGCAGCTGTCGAGTCTCGCCTTGTTTTCGCGCTCAAGCGCGCGTAGTTCGCTGTCGTCAGCGTCTTCCAGACGCATGCGGATCTCCATCACTTCCATCAGCAGCTCTGGATCGGTGATCGTGCCCGTTGTTTCATCAAGCGCGACGCCATTCAATTTCATCTACACACCAACACGAAAGGTTAGAGCCTTCCGCCACTTCTAAGAATTGAGGAAGCGAGACCGAGCGGCCATTACCAGGTACTTGGCCCGCCTGTTAGGGTGCTTGAGGGTGTGGTAGGCTTCGTTGATGCTGGACGACACACCTTCCGAGTAGTGGCGCTCCCTCTACACAGGAAGAAAGAAGTGAGCCATGTGCATCATCATCATCATCATCGGAGGAGGAGGAGGGAAGTGTTTTGGAGGTGGGGACTATGTACGGTGGTGGCCGTGTGGAAGTTGTCGGGATGCAGCTTGCGCTGGAGAGCCCAGTAGTGCTTCTCCAACTTGCCCAAATCGATCGTAAACTTCTTGGGCCTTGTGGGTGCTATAACGTCAGCCGCCGCCAAACAACCACAATAACAAACAACAACAACCTAGAAGGGAACGCGTACATGCCCATGAGCTCAAAGTAGTCGTAGTTGACCGGCGGTTGCACTTTCTGACAGCAGGAACAGAAAAGGGGGATGCCCTTCACGAAGTTGTCGCATGACCAGCACTTGGGGTGAGAGCCGTATTTGTCGGAACCGCAGCCAGCTGATGTATGCTGTTGCTGATGTTGATGCGCGCTGTGCCCACAATCGGAACAGTTTTGTTGTTGCGAATCTTCCTCCACATTCGGCAACGAATCGATTGTTGGTGAAGCGGCCGGGGTGTCCGTGGAAGAGGTTGCGCGCACGCGTATGAATCGTCGCGATGCGGCCGATGACGATGACGGAGACAATTTTGTGATGTAGCACGAGCGGTTAAGAGAAGCCCAATTCGATAGCTCACGGCTACGTGCCAGGCACGCCGACGCTCCTCGCCCAGCAGTGGACCCGCCCAGGACTCGCAAGAGGCAGCATGGTGGAATGTGCGGGGTGCTGACGGATGGAAGGAAGGAAGAGAAGGGGAGGGAAGGAAGAGGAGATGTCGCAGCGGTCAATTGAACAGGTCGTCGAATATACATGGCTCGAGTTGATGCGAAGTTCGTGGTGACCTGCCGAGATAGCACACACCACGACTATCCGTCCGAGAAAACGCCAATTCAAGAAGAAACTGCATTTTCCTGCTCCTTCTGATATTTGCCGCACTAATCAGACAAATTCGGGCGAAGGTCGACATAAATCTCTAATTGGTCGAGCCGTGAGTTGAGGAACCAGAATCTGGGAGATACGTTGCACGTGCACTCCGTTAAAAAGAAATTTAGCGCAAATGCCGTGAGGTATGTGGTGACGTCATCATTCTTCGGCCACAGAACCAGCGCCACGTTACCTTCTGTAAAAAGTGTTGAGCCGAAAGTTGTTGCGCCAAGCCGCAGCACGACGTCATGGAAGAGGAGGAGCTGCTTCCGTTGCGTCTTCTGTCTTGCCCTTTGTGTGAGGAACTCTTCGCTGATGTGCGTACTGTTTCTCCCTTCGTCCAGCCTCCTGCACTTCTCATAACGCGGCCTTGGCTCCCGAAAACGGATAGGCTGTGCTGCAGTGCCCTGAGGGGCACGCCTATTGCCAAGCATGCTGGACGAAGTGGCTCAAGGACGGTGGCCGAGGGTACGTCTGTGGCGTGGCTTCTTCTCGCGCATTGCTCAATTTCTCATCCCTCCTGCTGGGCCTGAAGGTCCTGTCCAGCTTGCCGCACCCCCGTCCACTTGACGCGGCTCGTACGCAACCGTCAGATGGAGCACATTATCACAGAGTTGAAGGTACCTTCGCCCTTCCCGCATGTGGTAAGAAACCCAACCAAAGCCTCATTTTGTGGCCTACGCAAAGGAGCGCGAAAAGGCTGCAGAAACGGACGAGCCAAGAGAGGAGACCAAAAAGCGCAGCAGGTCCGCTTCGTCGTCTTCCTCATCCGCAACATCCAGCTCGTGTCGCAAACGCGTCACGGCGCCGCCTGAGCTTCCAGCATTCCAGTCCTTTCAGGGCCGTAATGGCCTTTTCACCCTCTCTAGACCACACGAGGCCGTACCCCCACCACCGCGACCGCTTCCTCTCGCCGGGCACTATCGACACCACCAAGCGGCAGCTCCACCCGGATTCCGCCGAAGACGCACCTTGCGGCTCCTCAAGTGGGTCGTGGTGCTGATGGTCCTCTATCGTGTCTTTTCGCTGGCGCCCATCTGGCTGCGCTTCTTCACGGGCGTTAACACGAGCTTCACCTCACTTTGGTTCGAGCTCGTCGGCGACATGTCGCGCAGCTACTGGAGCGCGCTGTGGTCGCATCCCGGTACCCGTCCTCTTTGTTTCATCGTCTCGCATTCGTGGACGCGACTGAGTCAGGCGTGGACAACAGAAGTGGACCTACGAAAACAAGAGGTACTCCGCGAGATGCTCAACGCGCAGGCGCAAGCGTCTCCGCTTCTGCCCTTAGCCTTCCTTGTGAAGGAACTGGGCCGCCACGCGGCTAGCTACTTTTATTGGATCCTGTTGGCCAGCTTCTACATCATAGGTGAGCCTCGCCCCGAGGGCGCCCTGCTCCATCGTCCGTCTGACACAGGGGCTCACACTCGCTCACGACTCACGCACAGACCTGGTCCTGACCCTGGCCCTCTGGTCCGTGTACTTCTTCGGGTGGAAGTTTCTCCGCGTCATCCTCTTCTCGCTTCGGTCCGTCCATTACCTTGCGGTTGACCCATCCGGGTACAAGCCTTCTCCCCCCGCCACGCACCTGCCTGGGTTCAGGACGATTGACGCGTACACCTTCCTTTCCAGACCACAATTGGTCAAGCTCGCCTGCCAGTTGGTTATGTTCATCCTGCACAGCATGTACTTGGTGCTCGAGGTCCTGCAGCAAGGGCTCACGCAACTCCTCGCCATGGCGACCTAACACTCAACTCCTTCTCCTCGATCACTGATGTACATAACAGACCCAAAGGGGAAAACAGTGACAACAAGAACGGGAGAAGAGAGAGCTCCTGTATTTAATGGTTACACACACGCACGAGACCGGTTTCTCGTACACCGTGAGAAGTTGAGGGGTCGCCAAGAGAAGCGCCTTTTACTGGGTAAGAAGGTCAACGAACTCGTCATACTTGAGGTTGCCCTCAGAGTCCACGTCGCTCGCCTTCAACAGGGAGTCGATCTACATCCCCCAAATAACGTATTGTCATGTGCCTGCTACATTGCAAGGTAGAAGAAGGAAGGGCAGTACCTCCTCGCTGGAAAGAGGCTCGCCAAGGCTGCCGAGCAGGACGCGAAGGTCGGCCTCGGAAAGCTTGCCGGTGCCCGTGTTGTCAAGAAGACGGAAAGCCTGTCGCATGTCCTTCTCGAGCTCCTGGGGACGACGGAGCTTCTTCCTGTAGAGGTTCTTGAACTTGTTGAAGTCCACTGGGCCCTCACCTGATAATCATCGCACCCGATATTGTAAGCTACTAAGTCAAAGAGAGCTGAGGCCTTTCGATCCACAGCGTACCAGCCTCAGCAATAATGGCGTCAATCTCCTTCTCCAGGGGGGCCTTGCCTGTGTAATGATTGCTTAATATGTGTACAGTGTTGACCGTGCTTTGATTGTCTCATACCAAGTGCTCGGATGACCGTTCCGATGTCTTCCTTTTGGATCACACCAGTGTGGTCAGTGTCGAAGCAGTTGAAGGCCTCCTTAATCTCCTCCTCTGAAGTGGCCATCTTGAGTGGTTTTTGTTGAGAGACGAGACTAAAAAACCGCTTCAACTGCTACAACGACTGCTGCCGTGTGAGTGGTTGGTCGCGATTCAGTTGGCCACCAACCCACCCTGGACAGCCTAATAGTTGCCTTCCTTTTAGGGACTGTTGAACCAAGGTTTCCTTTCTTAACCTCGGATATGCAAAGAATTTTATGGTTGCTTTTTTTCCGTACGCCAAAGCTGAGAAAATGCTCAGGGAAAGGCATGGCGCAAGGCGAAAGCCTCAACCAGAGACGTCAAGATGCAAGTGCCCGTCGTGCCAGTGGCCCATATGCATTTCTACAGCCTGCTGGTAAAAGGAGGTACCTCACCACATGCTCGGCCGGTGCAGGTGATGGCAACGCCTGAAAAATAGAACATAGACTTTGTGGTGCTCGACTTTGGCACCGCCGAGCAGTTTGCACGCGGCAGACTGGTGGGCGCACAGCACTTCCCTGAAGGTGCATCAAGCTTTGCTGACGACTACGGATACGAGCGAAGGGACAAGGTGCTGGTCTACACGCACAGCTCTTCTCCTGGTATCGCGTCCAGCGACCCGCGATTGCAGTTCCTCCAACATGCCTACAGCAAGTACCTCAAGGAAATCGTTGTGCTTGAAGGTTCTTGGCCTCCATTTCTATCGTTGCTTGAGCTTCTAACCAAGGGGAAGTAAAATGCTTGCAGGCGGGGCTGATGCGTTTGCCCTGGCGTACCCGTTCTTACGCGTGAGTAGCACCGATAGTGAAGACTTCTTGGTCTACCCATCACAGATCTTGCCCTCTCCATCGGCCCTCTTTCTGGGTTCTCAGATCACGACCACCAACCGCAAGGTCCTTCGCGATCTCAACATCACGTACGCGTACCTCTCCCAAGAGACTGGCGCCATTTGTACTCCTCACCAAACCAGGAGGCTCACAGGCACATCGTTAACGTCACCAACGAGGTGCTAAACCAGTTTGAGTTTGATGAAGCTCTTGGCATAACCTACCACCGGTACATGTCCTTGACGTTCTTACACCCATGCTCCTGCCGCTTCTCATCCGGGCATCAGATGTTGCGTGATGGACGAGGTCACCGAGAACATCTACCAGTTCTTCCACACAACGCGCACTTTCATCGACAGAGCGCGCAACGCTGGTGCTTGCCCCCTCGACCTTGCCTTTGGCGTCCTCCTGGCCGACGTCTCATCCCTTACGCGCGGGCAGGCGGCAACGTGCTCGTGCACTGCGCACAGGGACGATCACGTTCGGCCACCATCGTAACGGCCTACCTCATGCTCACTCATCGATGGGACTTTGAGACGGCCTACAAGCACGGTACCACGCGCAAAAAACGAGTCTCTTTCAAGTGCGCTCTCAGTCTTTGCTCAGCTCTGACGCCATCACCAAATAGTGACCAACCTCCGCGATGTCGTGCGAGTCAACGACGGCTTCCGACATCAGCTGCTCTTGCTCGAGGCCGAGACACTCACCCCCAACGGCGACACCGCAGAGCAGCCGACCTGAAGACTGCCCAAAGCCTCGACCAAGCTGCAACTCATAAGGGCGCCCATTTTGCCGCAACGGAAGGAAAGCTCAGAGCCGAGAAGATGTACACGAAAGCAAAAGACAAAACTCTTAAGTGGCCGCGAGAGGGAGCGAACAAAACAGAAAAGGCGCACGCGTGGGTGTGAAGCCAGACAGAGACACGCTGCTTGTGGTCGAGGGCGCGTGCGTTGTCGGCAGACTAGTGGGGCGTCGTTTGGTTCGCTCGGCTTCGCAGTAGATCGAATCGCAAGGGAAGAAGAGGAGGAGGAGGAGGAGGAGAAGGAGCGGACGAGAGTGCGTCTATTTCGGGGTTGAGTGCTCCCAGTCGATGTCACCCTCCCGCGTAGTCTCGTAGATGGTACGGGCAGTGTTGATGAACGCCTGGTAGGAGAAACTACGTTAGCGACGAACATGAGTGAAAATAAAAAGGCGTAGACCGTAGAGTACCTGCTCAACGTTCTCGGCAGTCTTGGCCGAAGTCTCGAGGAAGAGCAAGTTGTGCTCCTTGGCGAAAGCAGCGCCCTCTTCCTTGCTCACCTGCCTCTTGCTCTCGAGGTCGCACTTGTTACCGATCAACATGATAACGATGTTGCTGTTGCTGTACTTTCTGCAGTCGTCGAGCCACGAAGTAAGATGTTCGAACGTCTCGCGCCTGTCAAACGCACACGAAAACAGAACCAGCTTAGAGATCACAGTTGAAGATTCTTCTCTTGAGATCCGGGGGGGGGGATTTACCTGGTAATGTCGTAGACGAGCAGAGCTCCAGCGGCGCCACGGTAGTAGGAGCGCGTGATCGAGCGGAACTTCTCTTGACCAGCCTGAACGTGCACCAACGTGTCAACATAAGATTAGAATCGAGAGCCAAAATGGCCGTGAAGAAGCCACATACAGTGTCCCAGATCTGCAGCTTGACTTGGTTGTCCTCAATGGTAAGAGTCCTCGAGCCGAATTCCACGCCGATCGTCAAGTCTAACATGGCAAAATGAGCAAAATGAAAAAAAAACATCCATCAAAAAGCCAATTGCGCACCATGAACAGGCTGGAACCGCTTGTCAGTGAACTGGAGCAGAAGGCAGGACTTGCCGACAGCTGCATTCGGTGTTGAATTACTCAACAAGAAAAGCAGACGAGAGCCTTTTTGGTTCCGTACCAGTATCACCCACGATGATGTACTTGAAGAGATACTTGTACGGCAGAGCTTGGCTCGGAGGGGGAGCAGCAGGCGTTCCACCACAGCACGACATTTTGCTTGAGTTAGAGAAGTAGGGCAACTAAACCGCAGGGGGAGGTGCAGATCACAAGTGGGCCCGAGAGTTTGAAAGATTTTCTTTGCCTCAAGAATAAGCAACAACTTCCGCGGTCATAACGAGCTGCGTTCTTAAAATTGTTTATTCATTTTCAAGAAGAATGCCGTTACGCCAAGTGCTTCGGTTTCGGGCCTCCTGCTGTTCCCTCGCTGCACCCAAAGGCTTACGTATGCACTTTTAAGCTGAAGAGAGCTCTTCTGTACCACGAGACCATCAGTCCCAGTTCTCCAGTTCAGCAAGCCCGCTAACCGGGGTTTAGCAATCAGCAATTTCTCGCTTCCGTGAACCACACTACCAGCGCTGGTCTTTAAGGCCACACGCGGAACTAAAGATTATACAAACTTTTATCCTCAGCAAGACCATGACATCTGAAGGCAGACACACTGCGGGAGACCGACCCGCTCCCAGCATGATGTACGACCTACAGAGGCCGGCCTACGAAGCGGCTGCAGCCTACGCGCCAACCGTGACGGACAGCACGCCCACCAGCCCGCCCAGCTTCACACCAGCCGACCTGGCTGCCGCCTGCGTCCGCAAGCAGGAGGTGATTAACAACCTGCCCCGCTCCTGCGGACACTGTGGTGTCGGGTGGGATGAGGTCAACCCCAAGACCATCTTCAACGAGTGGCGTGGCAGCGTCATAGCCTACTGTCGGGCGCCGGGCGGATGCGGCCGCTCAAACGTCCTCTTCGTCACGCCAGACCTGATGGTGCCCCACTACGAGCAGGTTTGTGTCTTCGAGGCCCAGGCGAACCATCCCAGCCTCTCCGACATAACTTACACTATCCACGGGATGATGCCGAGCGACGTCACCTGCACGAAGTGCAGGAAGACCTACGCAGACCATCCCAGCGGGTATGACACGAACGGCTGGCGTGTTGCGTCCTACAGTTGTGTCGTCCCGCCCGCCGACTGGCCCACTTTCGACTCGTCCTCAGGCACGTGGAAGACACTAGGCGAAATCAATGCCGGTCAAGAACAATAAAACATTGTTTCATGTACAAATGGTGCTCTTGCAGAAAGCTCACACACGATGTGTGGGTGGGCTGTGGGTTTATTTGCCCCTCATCTTGCCCCCGGGCTGCTGTTGGTGGTTGTAGTCGGTGTGCCGGGTGACGTGTCGGCCCATCCAGTTCTCATGCTTGGTGTGCTTGGGCACTTCGTCGAACATGGCCTTGTGATGAGAGTGTGCAACCTCCTGCTGGACCATGTCAAGCATCTCCTTCTTCTGGTCGGCCTGCTGCAGCTCCTTGTGGAGTTCAGCCGCTACAATCATCAAAGTGAGCAAGTAGGGAGCACAAAATAAAATCAAAGATGAAACACTTACAGTCTTTCTTCGGAGTAGACAGATCACTCATGTTTGATGGCAGTTGGTGGTGTATATTGTTGTTGTTGTGAGTGGAGCGTTTTTTATGGGGAACAGACCTCAGTCGGCACAATTTCGCCAACTTAACAACTTCGCCTTTGGCGGGAACTTTTTCGCACCACCCATTGGCTACTCCGTGTAGTTAAGAGATTTCTTTGTCTTTTCTTTCTTGCTCAACCCAGAGGAACAGCGAGTTCGCAAGATGAGCGAGGGCAAGACAGAGGGCTCGGCAAAGCGCCGCGCCAAGAAGGGGACAGGAGAAACAGCTTCAGAAGCAGAGCACGCCATAAAGGAGGACAAGCTCACTACCTCGTCTGCGAAGGCCAGCGAGTCCTCGGCGGGCCAAAAGAAGAATAAGAAACAAGCCACTGGCTCGCCCTCCTCTTCTTCTAGTGGTGTGTCAGCACCGGGAAGAAGCAGCGGCATCAACCCATGCGTTGCCCTCGTGGCCTTACTCATGCTGGTTGGCGGCGTGTACCTTGTGTGGGAGGCGAGCTTTGAGGGAGACTCTGCGCTTCCTCTCACCGGCAGAGCCAACTCCATCGAGGGCGGCCGCTTCGTTTCCTCCCTCAGGCACTGGCCCTCCGCCGTCAGCCGCCACCACGGCGAAGGTACACTGCCCCGCCTCGCCACGCACGGTTCCACGGTGGTTGTCTTCTACTTACGCGATGACGATGGTGGCTCGTGGCGCTAGGCTTGTATGTGCCGATCCACGACGGCACGCGCAACTTGAACGTGTTCGTTCGCACCGCAGGCTACTATACTCGAGAGGAGGAAGTAGTCCTCCTTCTCACCTCTTGTTCGTACCTCCCCAGACGAACCTTCGACCCGTCAACGTTGTGCGCCTCTGACGCGTCTTTTTGACAGTGCCGACTGCCAGCTTCTCCTTCCGGTCGGCACTGAGCCTCTTTGACAAGCAGGCCGGCATCTACGCCGTCGCCTTCGACTTCCCTGGTCTGCTCTTCTCCCTTGCATCAATTACCCGCTGTGGTGCGGGGCCCTGCCAGCTGATATTCCTTTTACTTCACCCAGGACTGGGCCTGAGCGACAAGCCGCACGACGCGGCCTATGACCTCGACTACCTGGCCGAGCGCATCAAGGACGTGATCGCCTCGATGGGCCTGGGCAAGGTCCACCTGGTCCTGCAGGACTACGCCGGCACCGTGGGCCTCCGCTTCGCCCAGCGCTACGAGCACCTCGTCCGCAGCGTGACGCTGCTCGACCCGGGCCTCGAGCAAGCGGCGCCGCAGCTGGCCTTCCCGGCCTCGCTGCTGGCCGCCGCCGACGGCGACGCGTCGCTGCTCGCCCGCTTCGCATTCCCTGTGCTGACGTCATCGCTCCCCGGGCTGTCCCACATCAACCGCTACGCGTGGCGCTCGGTGCTGGCCGACAGCTTCTCGCAGGCCGACTCGCTCGTCTTCTCCTTCCTCGCCCGCTACAGCGGCGGCCAGCACAGCCTCCTCCGCATCGCGGCCGGCCGCAACAAGGCGCGCGACGCCCTGGCAGGCCTGGAGCAGGAGCTGGTGACGCTGCTGGCTAGGCCTGACAACAACCAGACCGGCATCCCGCTGCAGTGCGTCTTCACCGAGAACAACCGCTTCTACACCAACGCCGAGGAGCAGAAGCGCTACGTGACGGCCACCCTCCAGCCGAGCCACGCCCATGTGGTGAAGCAGTCCGGCTTCCTGGTGCAGATCGATCAGCCGGCCGAGCTCGTGGCTCACGTCGTCCAGTTTGTGCGCAGCCTGCCCAAGTCGGTCGACAAGATCAACAACAAGCAGGCCAACCTGCGCGCCCAGCGCGAGGCCGAGGAGGTGTTGGCCCGCCTGGAGGCCGGCGATCCCACTCTTCACGCCCACGCCCACGGGCACGGACACGGCGGTACGGGCTCGGTGTGCCTCTCCCTATCTCCCTCCTTCGTCGTACTCACAACTCGGGGGGAGGGGACGTGGACCACAGGCATGGGTGCCGCAGCTGCCCACTCCCATTCGCATAGCCACGCCCACAGCCACTCGCACTCACACGCACATGACCACGACCATGACCATGCCCATGACCATGGCCACGACCATGCTCATGACCATGACCATGACCACGACCATGCCCATGACCATGCTCATGACCACGGCCACTCACACGAGCACGGTACGCCGAGAGGAGATTGCAGAAACGCAAAAGTACCGCACACTCACTCGAAATAACGTGCGTGTAGGCCACCATTGATCAATCCTTCAAGCTTAACAAGGCAACGGGCCATGACAAAAGCGTGGCCCAGGCACATTAGGGCAGTGCCAACGCGAGCTTGGCCAGAACTTCGAAGTTGGGTGTTCCCAGGCCCGTCACTGGACAGTCAAACAAAGCAACATTGATTGTCAAAAGGAAGAAGAATTGGGGTAGAAGTCGATGGCAAGGGGGGCGTACCAGGATCCCAGCCCTTGAAGGCGCTGAAGCCCGGGCAGCAGCCTGAGCATACGACTGAGATGAGAAATGGCTAGAGGACGTTCAATTCAAGAGCAACGCACCGAAACTGTTGTCGCCAGAGGTGACGTCATAGAACGCAGAAGGGTTGGCTGACGCTCTGTAGAGGAACGGGTTGATGAACCCCATGGGTGCTTTACCCGCCTGCAAGCGCAGACCGTTCAACAACGAGACCATGCCGGCAATGATCGGCGCCGAGCATGAAGTGCCCGATACCGAGTTCACCTGTCCTGAGAAAATAACTTGCACATTCTCTCCTGGTGTTTGTGTGTGGGCGTCAGTTGGTTTCTTTGGAGACAGACGTATGAGGGATGATGGGGTCAACCAGCGGCGGCAATGTCGGGCAGAGCGCGGCCAGTACGGTTGAAGTAGTTTGGGCCGGGCAGGTTGGGGCAGTTGTTGAGGTAATACCCCACCTGAGCCGCTTGCCTTGTTCGTTGTGGTGATGTGTGCAAGTGTAAGAAGAACTGATTCGTGCGTAAAAGCAACCAAGACATGAGTACCAGGGAGGGAGGCTAAAGTCATTGGAGAAGCCGCCGGAGCTGAACTGACTGCCGACCTCGGAGTAGTAGCCTGTAAGGAGTAGAGACGGCTTAATGGAAAACTGCTCTTCTCGCGGATGCGCATAAGGGCCAACCCAACTTACCCTTTGTGTCCTGGTGGACCTGGGAGGACCCAACGAGGGTAATCCAGGGCGACGACGGATACGGGAACTCAAAGGTATTGCAGCCTGGACCGCACCCAACGCCGTCGTCGCCAGAGGCAACGAGCACGGTCAGGCCACGCGCTCCCATCTTCATCCACTCATCCGATACGCTGTGTTGAGGAGGTCAGCTGAAGCTGTGGAGGTCAAGATAAGAGCTTGAGGAGGCCATACCGGAGGACCTCGGCCAGGGGATAGTCACCGCCGTAATCGCCATAAGATCTGACAGACAGACGACCGCTCAACTCAATGAGCTGCAAAGGACTACAAGCAGTGGACAATAACGTTACGCACACTGAATGGACCAGCGGTGGCTTCGGGTCACTGGCGACGTCGGTCACCCAGGCGAGGAATGTCTGGATGATGTCGTCGTCGTTGTCACTGTCTCATACCAACCACAGAGGATATGAGCAACCAATGAACAAGCCAACGATGGAGTTGTGGTCGAGCGCACTTATAGTTGTAGGTGTAGGTGGGAGCAAAGGCGCCGACGCTCATGAGGTATTGGACATCAAGCGACGCCTCCGGGTCCGGCAGAAACGGAAAGTTTGGCTCGTTCCCCAGAGTGTTCACCACTGTCTGGTTGACCAGCTCCGGGATGAATGTCTGGAATAGAGTCAGCGTGTCTTGAGGGTCGTACGAGGCTATCAACACGAGAACGAGAAGAGAAATGAGTGACTACTCAAGACTTTAAGACTTGAAAAAAAGACCGAACCGTAGACTTGAATCACAGCCTGGGTGTTGTTGACGTTCATGGTTGCCAGCGGAGTCGTGATGTTGTACAGCTTGCGCAGCATCATAGGGACTACGTTGGGTTGATCGTCGGCAGGCTTACCGCTTTGGTGCCGCTGGTGTGCCTTCCGGGCACCAGGCCTCGGGAACGCTGCCCATGTGGTTGCGGTGAGAACAAGTAGTTGCGGAACTGTTGTCAATGTACGTACCGACAAGAGGAGACACGAAGTCGACGATATGGTTCAGGTGTGATGGGATCTCATACACGTCTTCCACGCACCTATGGACCAACTCGAGTTTCTCTGGGACAAGCCTGTGGCCAGCCACGAGGGACGAGCGTGGCACATGTACGCGTACCTGGCAGCCCACAAGGGAGCTCAAGGTCTCTGCAGTGGCATTGAACTGCACCCATGAGCCTGACGACTTGACCTCCACATTCTGCGCTCCGCCGGCCTCGAGCCACATCACTACAGCTTCCACATCGCTCGGACGAGGCGCTACAAGTTCGTGAAGCTGGTGCAACTCGAGGTGTTGACCGTAGCGCTCGTGGTCGGGGTCGGAGGCAGCTTCGACTGCCGCCTGCACCGTGCGCATACCAGCTTGGTTCTCCTTGAGCGCAACAAAGGCCTTGATGAAGTGTTTCGTCATTGTTGGTTCATCTTCCTCGTCGTCATTTTGGAAGGGCAACCAGTGCGCCCGACCCTTGTTGGACTGCTGGTTGACGAATCCTCGCTTGGTGGTTGTGGCATCGCTTGTGGCGGCAAGCGTCGCCAACAGGAGCACCCCCACGACAATCCAGAGCTGCACAACCGTCATCGTTTCAACGTATCGCACGCCTTTTGGGCCTTTCTTCTTGTAGCCAAAAGGGAAATGGGCTTCCCTTTTGCTGTACTTGCCCGAAGAAAGAGAAACAACGAAGAAACCTCCTACACGAGACTGCATTCCTTTCGCTTGGTCTTCGGGGGTGGAAGGAGTGTGGCTCGCATGGCCTTCTCGAACACGTCGTTAACACCTTGTTGCGTAGCGGAGGAGCACTCGACGTACTTAATTGCACCTATCTCCCGCCAGCATGTCGCCCTGGTTTGGATCGATGGGTTGCTCGTCAAGGCTGGCGAGGATGGTGCTGTCGCCCTTCAGGTCGGCTTTGGTGCCAACCAGCAACTTGGCTGCTGAAGGGCAGAAATGCTCTACTTCAGGAAGCCACTTGGTGTGTACACTCTTGAACGAGGAGGGGGACGTGACGGAGAAGCATATGAGGAAGACGTCCGTCTTAGGATACAATAAAGGGCGCAGGCGGTCGTAGTCTGAGTGGCCAATCGTATCCCACAGACTCAGCAAGACAGCCTTGTTGTCAACGGAGGCGTGGATAGCACCCAAGTCGAATATTGTGGGAGGAGAGGCCCCGTGGCCGGGGAAGGAGCCAGTGGCGTAAGTGCTAATGAGAAAGGTCTTGCCCACAGCGTCGTCACCCACCACGCAGCACTTTACTGACGCAGGCTCCATTGTTCTTCTGCTTGCTTGTTGCCTTCGCCGAATTAAAATTCATTCGCTTATGCCGCCCGGCACCTCTTCAGCCAACAGTCCTGGCCGAACAGAAAACAACATAGAGCCTTTTAAAGGTGTGCGCGATGTTAAACCGATCATATGGCACACCATGCAAAAACAGCGAGCCAAGGATGCGGAGGAGTTAGTGGCTGAGATCGACAAAGCAGACCACTGCCACTGTGTTGCAGCCTCGATGTGGCTTATCCAGCACAGCGAGTTTCGCCTTTCTGAGCTGGTTTTCTATCTGCGGTTCTTCGCCAACGAGAAGATACCTCTTGGAGCGAGTCGCCTCTTCGTCGTGGGTCAGGACGACATGGCGATGTTTGCCACAGAAGACGATGTGAAGAACGATGAAGCCACAAAAGAGCGTTTGTGGCGGCGAGTGGTGGAGAACCGGCTTGCGGAGTGGACAGGCTGTGGGCACTTTGCGGCGGTTATGAGACAAAATATCTATCTTGCCAACCGCGAGGACGAGGAGCGGGCTACTGCCATGGGCACCACGATGATCGGCACCACGCCGAGCCAGCTTCTGCACCACTTGACGCGGGCAGACCGATCCCAATCTGGCCAGGGGATCGTCATACGAATCGAGTTTTCTACCTACAGAGCTGGAAAACGAAGTTCAACGCAGGACTTTCACGCCTTCCTTCTGGACATTCCGTCTGCGGATGCCCTGGTGGATACCGACGACAACGGCTCACGGCCAGGGGCCTACATCGTGCAGTCCCTGTGGGAACACTACGACGTGTCGATCCGACCAATCTCTGCAGCCGACCTGCGACGATTCCTCCGCTTTCTAGCTCTGTTTGACGGCCACACGCCGATGACCAGCCAAGAGCGCGCCAGCTTTACGGTGCCATCGTTCTGGGCTGTGCCGCTCCCGTCTGGCCTAAAGGACAGGAAAGCCCCCCCTAGGACTTGTTCACGCTCCTACCTCGGCTCGTCCGCAGATGAGCTGTTGCTGCAGCTTGAAGCCCGCCAGACCGAAGTCTCTCAAGACCTTGCCGATGACAAGAAGAGGAACTTGGTGTCCGTTCTCGACGTCTTCAGTGTGGCGGTTTACGACCACAACAAGAGCAAGGAGCGGCTAGTGGAGTCCCTGCGCTGTGCGTTCTGTGATGACGACCCGATGCTGCACTACGGCTGGGCATCAGAGGAGCACTCGACAAGAAGAAGCCCCAATCCCGGTCGGAGAGGCTGGCATGAAGTCCTTGACGCCGTCGTGAGGGTGCGCCAGGCCACAGACGAGCTTCCATTCGACCAAGGAAGCAGGCGCATCCTGCCACTCATCGACTATCTGCCGTCCCCAACGATGCGCTTTTCTACCTCACAGAATGACTCTAAGGCAGGAAGAGGAGAGCGGCATCCGCGGTGCTTGATATGCTAAGGGAGACGACGAGAGCAAGTGTGGTTACCGAGCAATGAGCTCACAAGCATGTCGACAAACAAAGAAATGCGCGAGTTATTTGGAGAAAAATTGTCTCGTTATTTGTTGGCAACTAAGTACGGCTACGTTGCTGCCTGAGGAACCTGTGTGTCTGAGCTGGTGGATGAGGAAGGAAGAACTCAGGCCTTGGACACCCACCCCTCTTTGCAGGCGAGAATGAGCGCCATCCTCCCCTCGTCGTTGGAGGAAGGTGGAACGTGGGTCCTTCCTCCAACGACAACACCAACAGCAGTTGTGGAGCCCAAGCAAAGTTCACCACGAAACGAGCCACCAGGACTCTCCACGGTCGAATCTTTCGCATTGGACACCCCCTCAGCTGATTGGTACCAATTTACTTCTCATCTTCAAGTTTGTTGTCCTGTGCTTCTTTATGTTGTAAAAATAGCTAAAAATTACTTATTATTATGCTTATTCAGGGTCTGCCGGGCCGTGGAGGGTGACTGGGCCAGCGCCACAGGTACGAATGACCTGCTCCTCACCTTTGTGGCTCAGCTCTTCAGGGCGCGCCAGCCTTCCTGCTTCCTGACGACAACCAACAATAGGCTCGCCCAAGCCGCGTCGCAAGAAGAAGGAGAAAAAGGAAAAGAAGTCCAGCACCACCACCACCACCACCGTCGTCAACGAAGCGGTGGTTGTGCTCATCGAGGACTACTCCCCGTTCGAGCAGCATCAGCAACAACAGCAACAGCAAACCAGCCAGGAGCAGCTGCAGCTGTTCCTCGGCAGTCCGCCCACCGGGCGCAAGCCGAAGAAAGACCACCAGCCAGGGCGAGAGAAGAAGCCCAAGGACGGCCGCAGCCGCCGCAAGACCAGTGCCGACTACTCCTCGGGTGCTGCCATCGTGACGCGGCCCCACGCGGCCTCGTCTGCCTCCACCACCACCGCCGAGGCCCCCGCCAGCCCGACGGCCGCGCCAATGCCGCCGAGCGCGCCGCTCGGCCTGATGCACAAACGAGCCGGTTCGCTGGAGATGCTGCCCAGCGAGCGCAGGAGCCGCGAACTGCGCATGAGCGGCATCGACGAGGCCATGCTTCGGAGCATCCTCCTCGGGCTCGACGTCGACACCGACGCTGCTGGCGCGACGGTCGGGGCGGCATTGCCCACCATGACCGGCTCGACCACTGGTGGCGATGCCGCCACGGGGTCCTCTGGACTGGGCCTGTCACAGCAGCAGCAAGTGACCGTGAAGCGGCACAAGCGGAAGGAGAAACACAGCAGCAGCAAGAGCGATGACGACATGAGCCGCGTCACAGTGGTCGCCCACCGACGCGGCAGCACCGGCGGTGGAGGTGATCGCGGCCAGGCCAGCGCGGCGGTACCCATTGCGCGAAAGGCCCCCAAGTCCTCGTCCAAGCCCAAGAAGCACCACAAGGCAAAGGGCGGGTCCCGGCTGGGCAGCACGCCGCCAGAGCCCTCCTCAGACTACCGCCGCCTGAGCCGCTCGTTCGACGTCATCCCCTCCATCGACCGCCACATGTCCTCCTCGCTCGCTGCCGTCCCTATCACCGCCACCACCGCCAGCGTGGCTGACGCGGCTGATGTAGACGACGAGCCGGAACCGGAGCCAGCGGCCGCGAAGCCGCGCAAGAAGCTGAGGCTCCAGCTGAAGAAGGCGCACACCGAGAACGAGCTGCGACACCACTCGGCTACCCATGAGCCCAAGAGCCCCACGGCCGTCGTCGCCGTTGGCGTAGACGCCAGTGCGGTCGTCCCCCCAACGACCGTGGCGCAAGAAGGCCCGATCGGTGCGGCCTGCGGCGCTGAGGCCCATCTGGACCGTCCAGACGCCTCGGCGAAGGACTTGTCGGCCGTCGCGCCGCCAGCCACGAGCGACGAGCCCGCCACGCCGAACCAGCAGCAGGAAAAGAAGAAGAAAAAGAAAAAGAAGGAAAAGGAAAAGGAGAAGGAGAAGGGCCAAGCCGTGCCGGTACGGGAAGAGCCCGCCGAGGCAACCTCGGCCCCCGGCGGTGGACTTTCCCAGTCTCCGCCGTTGGCGAGCTCGACGATCCCATCAGCAATACCATCGATCGAACCCTCGGCCTCCCCAGCGCCTGCGTCGCCGCAGATGTCGTCGTCGCCCACGCACCGTATGTCGTCCCTGAACTTGTCAGCGCCCTCGTCGTCGTCGGGCATCACCAAGGACAAGCGCCGCCGCGCGGGTTCAACGAGCCAGTCGGTCGAGGGCCGCCCCAGACTGCCGCGACGGAGCGGCGCGGCGACGGCGCGCGACTCGACGTCGCTGTCGTCGGCGGCCTCCCTCATCTCCCTCTCCACGGCGTCGCTGGCCACCAGCCGGCCGTCGCGCGAGGCTCTGCGGCTGCCGCTGGCCGACCTCGAGTCCCTTCGGGCGTCCAGCGGCGGCCCGGACAGCGGCGACCGTCTGAACCGGCTCACCACGACCAAGCGCCACATGGTCACCGACGTCGTCGGCGCGGCCAACAGAAACGATGACGGAGACGAGGACGACGAGGAGGACGAGCCTTCGCTCGAGGACTCCTACACGGGCTATCTCGTCAAGCGCATGAAGCACCGGAAGAAGCGCAAGAAGAAAAAGAAGCAGAAGCGAGCCGCCAAGCAGAGCGCCGCTGAGGCCGACGCGAACGGGACGTCGGCCGGCGGGCCTGAAGGCCTCGCCGAGGCCGAGGCTGATGAGGACGACGGGGGCGAGGAGGAGGACCAGCTGTTCTTTGCGCACCTCAAGAACGGCTTCGAGCACCATTACAGGTGCGTCGTCGACGGCCTGCCCTCGTCCCCGCCGCTCGAGCAGGCCTCGCTGCCGACCACGACCACAGAGACAACGACCACGACCACAACGAACGTCAAAGCCAAGAAGTCGACGGCTAAAAAATCAAAGGCCAAGAAGGTACACCGCTGCCGCTCGGAAAGCGGACGCGAAAGGATTGAATGATGACGACTCGCGCTGGGCCAGGGCGAGATGGGTGCAGGGGCCGAGAACGAGGACGAAGGCCACGGCTTGTCGCCGCAACGGAGCGCTGTGCGCAGCCGCGGCAGTAGTGGAAGGTTCGCGCTTGCTCGCCACTCCCATCCATCCACCCACCCACTCACCCTCCCGTCATCATCATCGTTCACACACGCATGCACTGCTCGTCATCATCATCGCCATCATTGCCCCCAGCGTCGTGAAGCGCAAGAAGGAAAAGGAAAAAGAAGAGAAAAGGGAGGATGATGAAGAAGAAGAGGAGGCGAGTGGTGGAGTGAAGGTGGAGAGTGTGCGCCGCGGCTGGACGCTGTTGCTGCTGCAGGTCCTCGGGGCATTTGCCCTTGTCGCACTTCTCCTTTTCGCTCTGCGCCACCACCACCATCACGACGGCCAAGCGTCGTTCGCCACCAGCGCCACCGCCACTAGCGCCACCGCCATCACCGCTGCCATCGCCACGGTCGTGGGAGTGATCATAGTGGGGCGCGGTCTGATGGTGTACGACCTTGTCAGGCACAGCGTGCGCGGCCCGCGCCGGAGCTTGTCGGACACGAGCCTGCGCGCGCGGTTCCTCGCAAGCCAGCGTCGCTACAATGACGACGATGACGAGGAAGATGACGATGACGAGGAGGAGGAGAACAAGGCCATCAACAAAAGCAACACCAACGAGGGCAAGGGCAGCGGCCGACGGCGGCCTCTGAGCCTCAAGGAGAAGCGGCAGCACCTCCGGCGCAGCCGCTCGATCGACCTGCTCGAGCTCTACAAGACCAAGCACACCACGCGCAAGAAGAAGGAGAGGCCGGTGGTGGCGCTGCGGGACCTGCGGCCCACGCAGTTCACGGTGGGCATGCTGGCCGTGACCCACCAGACGCGCAAGATCAACAAGATGGCCAAGTACGACGAGTCATGGAAAGAAGATGAGCTTCATGCCGACGACGAGGGCGCGTTGATGATTTGATTGCTGACTTGCCCTTTGGGGCGGGTGGGCACAGGACGAGCACGACCGAACAACTGATCAAGTACATCGCCAAGAAGACGGTGCCGGTGGTCGTGGGCCCCGAGCAGCGCTACTACATGCTCGACCGCCATCACGCCGCGCGCGCCCTCTGGGTAGACTTGCTCGCTCTTCTCGTGCTGTTTATTTTTTATATTTATATTTATATTTTATTTCACTTTATTTTTTTTTTTCATTTTTTGCGCATTCCGCTGACTATGGGAGTTGTCGCGGGGCACGCACAGGACTCGGAGGTGGACACGAACCTGAAGATGCTGCATGTCCAGATTCTGGCCGACCTGTCGGACTTGAGCCACGAGGCCTTCTGGGACAAGATGAAGCGCAACCGATGCACCTACCTCACCAAGAATGGCCAGGACCCGCTCTCCCCGGTACACACGGCCCCGACCGCTTCGGCCGGCATTCGTGCGTCCGTCGCGCGTGGCGTGGGTCTCACCACCACGACGATGACGACGACATGATATCGCGGGGACAGGACCTGTTGCCGGCCAACGTGGGTGAGCTGAGCGACGACGCCTACCGGAGCCTGGCCTGGGCGGTCAAGAGCCGCAAGGGCTTCAAGGCCACCTGCATCCCGTTCGCCGAGTTCATCTGGGCTGGTGCGCTTCCCCGCCTCAATCCTTCTTAGCCAAAAGCTTCGAGAGTTCTTCCCGAGAAGCGTTTGCTCACTCCTCGTGCGTGTGTGTGCAACTTGTTTTTGTGATGATGGACCACCATCACATCACAGACTTCTTGCGGCGCGAGTTGAACAAGGAGCTGAGTGGCGAGGAGGACATCTACGCCGTGATGGACATTGCGGTCGCCACGTGTCACTCAGCCAGTGCCGCCGAGCTGCCCGGCTTCATCGCCCTCTCGCCCCCTGCCTCCCCCACCTCGCCCTCTTCATGAGAGCAGCATCCTCCATGGCCGGTTGTACAGCTCATCAGTTATTTATTTTTATTATTATTAATGCAAACAAAAATTGAGTCCAAAATTAAGATTTTTTTTAATCGATATTCAACTAAACCGTGTACACGGACGAGGCCAGCACGACGGTCGTATTCACCAGGGCCAGTAGTCGCGGGCTAATCGCTTGGCCTGGTTCATGGTTTGTCGCGCGTCGGCCTGCATGTAGGTCCACGCCCGCCGCAGGTCGCTCCTCCGATGGATGGGGCCGTAGGTGGAGTAGGCCATCCATCCGGCTCCCACCACGCCGCCTATCAAGAGCGCGCGCCGGGCCCTCGACTTCCACATGGCCCGCTGCTCCCAGTCCTGCACGTGTCACGCCCAGGCCAGGTGAGCGCTGGCACGTGAAGGGCACAGCAGCTCATGGAGGGGAGACGTTACCCTGAGCTCCGTCCCGTTGATGGTCTTGATGCCTATCGTGATGGCTCGTGGTCCGTAGTACCCGGTCGTCACAAAGAGGCCTCGTGAGGGCGCTATCCTGTTCAGGTTCAGCACCTGCCCCCCCCCCCAACGCCCGCCCAGAGCATTGCACACCGTCAGCAAGACTAGACGCGCAGGCAACAGCCGAGGACTCTGGCCAGTGTACGGGAGTGTTACCTCTTTGAATTTGGCAACGTGCTCGAGCTCGACGCGAGGCATGTTCTTGCATTCAACATATCGTCGGAAGAACAGGCCGTACGAGATGTCTATTTCGCTACACGTTGGAAATTCGAGATGCGATTAAAACCGGAGAAAAAATATACGGGGCGGGCCTAGGTGTAAGCTACCTGGTGTTGCCATAGCGATCACGCATGATGATGTTCCGGCGTACGTTCCATTTGCCTTCACGCTTCAAAATGCGCACCACGCGATCTTCTAATTCAGCCCCATTCAACACTGCTTGTGTCCTCCTCTCAAAGTCTGGAGAAATGGGTCGTGTGTTTGGTCGTGGTCTGGCCTGCATTGTGCCCCCAGGCCGGCCACGATGAGTTTCGCACACGCCCACAGGCCGCGTTTTTCTTGGTACGGCAGCCTCTTTTCTTCAGACTTCAGATTTTTTTTCTTGTCTTTTCTTGTTGGTTTATTTTTGTGCCCACAGTTGCGGGGGAGTCATCACTTAAGTAATGCATGACATGCGGCGTGACTGGGCCTGCCCATTGGTCGGCTAGTTCACGAAGACAACCAGCCCATCCGGCCATCTCCGCACAAGTCACTCCAATCATTCCACCAAGCCGCGCCTAGATGCAGAAGACCTCGCTCAACAACTGCCACCATCTATATCTTGTGCTCGGCCTCTTTTTACTCTTTGCCGGAGTAATTCCTGTACAAGGACTCGACCCAGATGCTGAACGACTTTCTTGGCCACGCCCAGTGATGTGCTGGGGAGCGAACAGTACCGGTCAAGCGCAGCCTCCGACCGGGCTTCAGGCGGTGCAGCTCGCGACGGGTCAGTACGGAGTGTGTGCGCTGCAGCTCAATAACTCAGCGCAGTGCTGGGGCCAGGACCGGTATGGAGAGCTGGGCATCGCCACCTCCGGCGCGCAGTGGAAGCAGCTCGCCATCGGGTTCTCTGTGTCTTGCGGCCTCCTCGCCAATAACTCCGCGGTCCTGTGCTACGGCGACACCACCAACTCGCAGATCATACAGCAAATACCACCCACGACGCCCTTCGAGACGCTCCACCTGGGCAGCCAGTTTGCGTGCGGCTTGACCAGCGCCGGAGCCGTGGTGTGCTGGGGCACCAATGCAACGGGCGTACTTGCGGTGCCCTCCGTTGGGCCGTTTTCACAGTTGGCCGCTGGAGATCAACACGCATGCGCCATTCGGTCGGTCGATCAGGGCATCTCGTGCTGGGGCTACAACGGAACGGGCCAACTCAACGTGCCGCAGGGCGCCCCCTTTGCGCAGGTTTGTGCGGGCTACTACATGACATGCGGTCTCTATCAGGAAAACAACACGGTGCGGTGCTGGCCCTACCTCAGCGGAGCACCAGCCTCCAATACACAGTTTTCATGGATTACGTGCGGATACTCGCATGTGTGCGGCATGCTCCACACCGGAAGCATCTTGTGCTGGGGCAACAACGGCAGTGGCCAGACCAATGTACCGCAAGGATACTGGTTTGACAAGGTCACCACCAAGTACATGACCACCTGCGGACTTGTCGGGCCCACCCCGTCAGTGACTCCGGCTGCATCTCAATCATCTTCGCCCACAGTGAGCCCTTCACCCTCGCCCACGCCTTCATCTACGGCTCCCCGGAGCCCCAGCCCTTCACTCTCGCCCACGCCTTCACCTTCGCCGTCTGCTACGCCTTCTGGCTCGCTAACCCCAACCCCGTCACGGTCAGCGAGCGCCAGCCCATCACCCTCATCTTCGCCTTCACCTTCACCGTCTGCTACGCCTTCTGGCTCGCTAACCCCAACCCCGTCACGGTCAGCGAGCGCCAGTCCCACCGCCACCGTTTCCGGTCAACCATCGAGTAGACTGCCTTCGTCGTCTCCTTCGCCGTCATCGAGCCCCGCCCCAGCTTTGGTTCTGCTTCCGAACGTGACGGCGAGCTTTGGCGAGGAAGAACCCTCCGTTGAGCTCACCTCGCCTGGCCAGAACAAGGAAGCCGTTGCTGTGGAGTCTCGTCTGCAGGATGTGCAATTGGGCAACGCCTCGCTCGTGTCCTCTGGTACGATTCATCCGTGAGTCACGTATACATTCAAGCCATGCTAACATTCTTGGCGTACGTGGTCAACTGAAGTCTACACAGTGAGCACCGAGAGCTCAAACTCCTCCTCTACGGTGATCTACTCCACAACCCTTTCGACCGCGAGGAGAAGAGGCGCTCGAGCGGGAGAAGAGGCCATGTCCCTGGAGCAGCGCTTCACGTTCCATCACCAGAAGACCACCTACGACTACGCTGGCGTCTCCTTTGACGTGGCAGCTTCGACAGTCAAGTGGTCGATCAACCTCACTGCCGCCGGCGTCAGCAGCGTTCCTGAAGATGGTCTCACCCTTCGCTACCAGCTGTCCGCGCGCAACCTGAATTCGACAGGCCAGGAGGAGGTCTCCGCCCAGTCAGAGTTCTTCACGAGAAGGAACTATCCCAAGCAAGGGATGACCACCTACGTGCTCCCGACCTCCACGTCAACGGAAGGCGGAGTGGTGGCCTTGTCCGTGGAGGTGTTTGATGACGCCATCGCCGACGATGCGCGGGTGGCTCTCGCCCACAACGTGGTCCGCGTCCCTATCAACCAAACGTCATCCGCCTACGTGCTCGAGCTCCACTTGCCCGCCTTCACGCGGTCGTTGATCTATGATCCGAACCTCTCCCTGGGCCGCCTCGTTGGCGCAGATCCAGCATCGGGCGGGGATGGCCTCGACGTGGGTCTTATCGTGGCTGTGGTGGTTTCGGTGAGTGCGGCGATACTGGTCGTCGTGGCCGTGATTGTCGGTGGCGTGGTTCTGACCCGACTACGAAGGAGGCACACACGAAAGAAGACACGAGCCCTCCATCAATCTGTGAACTTTGACAGCAACGACGGCTTGTACGCAAGCGACGACCTGTGAGGGTCTTGAATAAATTCTTGAAAAAAATGAAAAAAACGAAACTCGTAGTTGTGAGTAGAAGATTGCAACGACTGACAGGAGGTGCCTGGCGCTCCACTCTTGTTCTCAGTGTTCCTTTGCCAGTTCAAGGTAATCCACGCAAACAGAAACACGATACACGAAAAAGAAGAGAAAAGCTGGTGTGGGGAATATTCACGGAAGGCACAAACACCACCAAGCTCGCGGCAACAGCTTGTTGTCTCCGCTGCCTCCGCCCCCTCGCGCTTGACAAGTGTCACGAACCACGCTGCACCAACCTGCCAAACAACATGAGCCAAAAGAACAAACCCAACCTTGACCCAACCGGCTTTTCCTCCATATGGTACTTTGGGGGCACTCAAAGTTCGTGCACAGCACCTTCACTGACCGAACGGTTGTGGCTTCCAACTCCAGGGAGTCCGTCAAGTCTGGCAACGTCGAGCGAGTGAAGATGCACCTGAGCGGGCGCAATTCTATCAACCTCAACGGCGTGCAGCACGGTTGCACCCCCTTGTACTTGGCCGCGCTACATAACAAGCCCGCAATGATCCGCCTGCTGGCAAAGGAGCACGTCAACCCCAACATCCAGTGCCACGGCTACACCCCGCTCGGCATCGCTGCCCATCACGGTACAGCGACACAGTCTTTGCTTCGTGTCGTCGTTGATTCGCCAACCGGTTGTTGGTCGCTTTGTTCTCGTTCACGCAGGGTTCACCGAGTGCGTGAAGGAGCTGCTGGAGCTCCTAAAGGCCAACCCCAACTCGGTTCGTGTTTTTCCCATTCCGGACTCGTGTGTTGATTGTCGCAGGCTCACGTCGTGTCTTCGGGCTGATGGCGCATCACCAGGCTGATTTGCCCTTGCACGTGGCAGCCAACAACGGCTTCGCTTCAGTCATCGAGGTGTTGCTCCAGCACGGCGCTTCGATCGAGAAGACCGACAACCGCGGCCGAACGCCCCTCTTCCTCGCCCTCCTGTACGGCCACCAGAAGGTACGCACGAATTGGCGGTTCTTCTCTCGAGGCTTCCGGGCTTTAAGGCCTGACTCGCCGGCCACGCGCAGGCGGCCGAGCTGCTGCTGCAGAAGGCGATCAAGCAAGGCATGTCCAACATCAACGCCAGCGTCAAGCTCAGTGAGGGGCGCACGGTTCGTCATCCGAATCGCATAGCTTCTTGACCTTCTTCTTGTCGGGCGGCGTTGACCCGCCTCGGGGCTCCGCCTCCACTTCCCTTCTTCCTCGTAGGCGCTGCACTGCGCGGTCAACATGGCCGATGGCGGCCTGCCTCTGCTGGAGCTCTTGCTCACGCCCTCGCTCGGGGTCAACATCAACGCGACCGACAAACATGACTTCACTCCCGTATGTGTCTACACACGTGTCGTCGCGCGGTCGCTGCTGCTGGTCCTGAGTCCAGCCTGACATGCGCTTGTTGTGTTTGTTGCGCGTCGCAGCTGCATTTGGCTCTGCTGGCCGAGCACGGGAGCGACATCGCCAAGCGCTTGCTCAAGGAGCCGACCGTCGACGTGACTCTAGTCGACCATAAAGGCCGCCTGCCGCTCCACATCGCATGCGGCAAGGGCAAGCACGAGGTGGTCTCCACGCTGGTGGACATGGCGCCCCACCTGATCAACGCCCAACAGCGCTACGGCCACACGCCGCTCCACCGCGCCATCGCGTATGCTGGCTCGCCCCTCTTCCGTCGCTTTCGTTTTCGTTCTTTTTTTGACGCGGGTCGGTGCAGGCGCGAGCATGACAACATCGCGCTGCAGCTGATCAAGCGCAACGCCGGAGTCGACGTGCTGGACGGCCTCAGGGGGGTAAAGCCCTTCGACCTGGTGGGCGCCCACGAGAAGGAGCGGCTGCAGCTGCTCGAGGAGTGCTATCGCGCCTTCCAAGCGGGCCTCCTCAACACGCTCGACGACGAAAAGCTCAACGATGTGGCGTTCCACCTCGAAGCCGGCGCGCGCGTGATCCTATGCAGCCGCGCCGTCCTCTTTGCCCGCTCGCCCTACTGGCGCAAGATCCTCCTCGACAAGGAGCACGAGACCGGCGATGATGGCCGCGACGGCGGCGGAGGCGGCGGAGGAGGCGGGGACCATCAGCAGCGTCTGGAGATCGTCGTGAACGAGGGCCGCTACGACGTGTTCCGGGCGATGCTGCACTACCTCTACTCGGACAACATCCAGTTCCCGCAGCTGACCGGCGCGACCTCGGCCTCGGAGCGCGGCGGCTTCCTGTCGGACGTGCTGATCATGGCCGAGCGCTACGGCGAGACGCGCCTGCGCGAGCTCTGCAGCCACGCCATCGACGCCGACACCAACCGCGCCTACGAGCGGAGTCACCAGCGCCGACGCGCCGCGGCGGTCGACGTCGACCGGCGGCTGCTCATCAGCCACTTTGCGGCCAACATGCGGACGATGGTCAACAACAAGCGCTACAGCGACGTCATCTTCTCCATCGAGGGCAAACTGCTCTACGCCCACAAGATCATCCTCTGCGCGAGGAACGAGTTCTTCAAGGCCATGCTGCTGGGCCCGTGGGCCAAGGCCGTGTGCAGCGAGCGCGACCCGGTCGTCATCGCCGACATGCCCTACGGCATCTTCCGCGCCGTGGTCGAGTTCTGCTACACGGGCGACTGCCCGCGGATCGAGCCCGACACGGTGGTCGATCTCTACCAGGCCTCCCATCAGTGCATGCTCCTCGAGCTCCGCAAGCGGTGCGAGGTCATCATCAACGAAGCCATCGGCGCTGAGAACGCCGTCCCCATTTACGAGGTGCGTGGCTACCCATGTCCGCCCCTCCCCCCATCCGCGTTCGCACGACTCATGCACGCACGTATGCACGCACGCACAGCTGGGCCACATCTACGAGGACGCACAGATGCGGGACAAGGCGCTGGCCTTTATCACGCAGGACGCGGCCACGTTCCAGCTGATCAGCGCCACGGCGGCCTTTGCCGACCTGCCGGAGCACCTCTTGGTCAACATCTACCGCGAGCTGCTCGTCAAGATCGGCGACTTTGACGCCGCCGCATCGACATCGGAGCTCATCCTCCAGCAAAACAGGTACTCACTTTGCCTTGCCTTCGCTCTTTCACCCTTCTTCCCCCCCCCCCCGGTCATCGCCTTCTTCGTTCTTTTCCTGATCAAAGGGTTCGCGCGCTGCAGCCGCAAGGAGACGCCGCTGCAGCTGGCGTGCAACACGCCCGGCATGGTCGTCGCCGTCCGGTGGCTTCTCCAGAACGGCGCCGAGTACGTTCCCACCAAGTGGCCATCTTGTGGAACCGTCTGACCGACTCTTTCTGTTGTCATGTGGCCCAGCCCCAACCACAAGACCGGGAGCAGCGGGTATCCGCTCCACATCGCGACGCAGGCCGGGGACATCGCCATCGTGCGCGCGCTGCTGGAGCACCCGGGCCTCCTCCTCAACGTGGCCCACCCGGCCTCGGGCGAGACCGCGCTGCACATGGCCTGCCGCGCGGGCCACGAGAACATCGCCTTCCTCCTCATCGGTGCGCTTCTCCTCCCGTCCCTTTCCCTGGTGCTCGAGTGTGTGGTCCTAAAGGCTCACATCACGCCGGCCGCAGAGCGAAACGCCGACATCAATGCGCACGACAAGCACGGCCGCACGCCGGCCGAGCTCATCGCCGAGACCAACGCCACGTTCGCCACCGCCTACAAAGGTCTGCCTCCCCGCCGCTTCTGGACGTCAATGACAAGGACGCGTGGCTCATGCTTGTCCTTGCCGTCGTCGTCGGCGGCGTTGTCTCTCTCTCTCTCTCTCTCTGCAGAACAATGTGAGCTGTCCAAGATCAACCTCGGGCGCGTCTTCAACGATCCGGCGTTTGCGGACTTGATAATCGCCGGCGGCGAGACTAAGTTTTACTGCCACCGGGTAGGGGACCACGTGGCCACGCCCACGACCTCGAGAGAGCTCCCGCAACTTGGCCCAAACTTGCTCACACGATCACCCCGGGGGAACAGGCGATCGTGTGCGCGCGATGCCCGGCGTTTGCGCAGGCCATCGAGGACTCAACGCGGTCCGAGGCCATCCCGCGACCGTCAGGCTCCGACCGCCAGGCGCCGGTGGTGGAGATCGAGGGCGTGCAGGAGCAGGCCATTGACGCCTACCTCCGCTATCTCTACACCGACGCGATCGAGATCGATCCCGGTACGCCCTTTTCTCTTTCTCTGCCCAGAAGGGCGCAGAAAGCAGCTCACCGATCATGCTTCTACTGCACAGAGCTCGTGTACGAGATGATGGGCCTCTCGATGATGTACCCCGTCAGCGGCCTCCTCACCCTCTGCGAACAAGCCAACGACGTACGCATTTCCTTTTTATTTCATT
>NAVB01000246.1:0-67797 GCA_002179805.1 Acanthamoeba lenticulata | reverse complement strand
TGAAGATCAGCACGTCCGCGCGCGTGTCGTGTACCGAAGTTCCTCGATCGCGACAGGCTTGCCAAATCTGGCGGCGAGCTCGGTCGCCTTGGCGTTCAACAACTCGACAAACTTGTTCAGTTGCTCCTTCTGCTCCAAGAAAATGAACACAATTATTATAAATTACAATAAAATAAAATGAAAAAAAAGCAGAAACGAACCTTGCGCTGGTGAGCCGTCTTGAGGGCCACGATGGTTCCGACGACCTCCTGCACCGTGCGCGGGACCAACCCGCTCCACTCCGGTGGATACGTGCCCGGTGCCACCGGCTGCTGCGGTCGTGCACCAGCTCCGCCCACGGCCGCATGCGCCTGCGTGTGCGTATGGTGAGTCAACCGCACACACACGCGCGTGTGCGGTGTGTAGGAGAAGGCAAGGAAAGAGGAGACGTACGACGCGGCCTTCGACAAAGTTGGCCACGAGCGGGTTGGCGAGGGTGAGGTAGGGCATTAGGTCAAACACTGACGCGTACTGCGCCGCGTATTGCTTCCCGACGGTTGCCAGCTCCTCAACCCTAATAGTAAATAAAATAAAATAAAATGAATAAATATATAAATATATCAACATAAGGAATATTAAAGGCGCGAACCGTTTGCGCTTGGCGTTCTCCTCGAGCTTGGCGTTGAGCATGCTCTGCGCCGCTTGCGCGGCCGTCGCCTCGATCGTCCCGTTCACGAAATTGGTGAACTATAATACAATTTTAATAAAGGATTAGACATAATAAAAGAAAAAAAAGATGAATTCGGAATGATTGAAATACCGTGCGGGGGCAGAGCGCCTTAAGGGCCGCGATGTGGGCCTCGAGAGCGGCCGGGCTGGCCTTGGCCTCGGGCGGGGCGCCCTCGCGGAGGGCCTCCATGAGGTTGCGCTCGCGCTCGAGCCGCCCAGACTCGAAGGTCCTGAGCCGCTCCAGCACTGCCGACAGCGTGATGCGCTCCGGCGTGGGCGCCGCCCCGCCCGCGCCGTCTGCGGTGGCCCTCTTGGCCGCGGCCGCCGCGGCGCTCTGGAGGTCGGCCCCGGCCAAGTAGCGCACGCACAGCGGCTCCACAATCTCCTCCAACGGCCCTGCACCAAAAAAGATTGTTAATTATTTAGAAATAAATTAAAGAAAAAGAAAATAAAAGAGCAAAATAGTGGTATACCTGTGAAGGACCACTGGTTGCGCTGGCGAAGCTTCTCGAGGCCGCGCGCGAGGCGCTGTCGGCGGTGCTCCAGGTGCCGCTCGAGCTCGTGCTTCTGGAGGCTCCGTATCACGTCTGGCCATCACCACCAGCGTCAACCATCGGCATCATCATCACCTTTGACATCGATCAACAAAGCATCGGCTGAGACGTACTGCCCTCCTTGCCGGGCGGGATGAGGATGCCGACGATCTTGTACTGCGGTGCAGTGTCAGCAGGCCCAGCGCCCTCGCCGCCCGCGGCAGAGCCGGTCTGCTTGCTGTTGTGGACGATGGCCCGCACGATCTGAATCCTCGCGTCCCGCTTCCGCGCCGCTCCTGTAAAATAATGATAAGATAATAAAAAGGATAAGAATAAAAAATGCCAAAAAGGAAGAACGAAATGAAAAAAGGACCTTTTTCGAGCTCCTCCTGGAGGACCTTGAAGGTGGGCAAGACGGAGCCGACGAGGATGTTCTTGCGGAGGAGGCGGTTGCCCAACCCGACGTCGTTGGTCTCATCGTACTTATCCACCCACATCTGCTCGGCCCGCTGCAGGTTGTTGATCCGCGAGTAGTAGCTTCGCAGGTCGGACCGCGGGATCGCCGTCCGTTGATGTCCTGTCGTCTTGCTCTGTTAGACAAGGTACGCGCGTGTCGTACCATGCGTGTGTGTGCGCGTGTGTCGTGCGGAGCGGTCAAGTACCGAGGTGAGGCCGCGAGATGTGGAAAAAGGCCGAGGTGCCCTTCTGGACGGCCAACACGATGTTCCCCGACCGGTCGTTGGTGTAGAATCCCGTCGCCGTCTGCTCTCGCCACACGCATGCTCCCGTCAGGACACGAGCGCACGACACGACACGCGCGTGTGGGGGGAGAGGCACGAACGTTGCGCGGGTCGTCCGATGAGGCGAGGGTGCTCTGGTAGGAGCGGAGAGCGTCGTCCCACGAGAGGCCCCGGTCGATCTCGATCACAAACAGCTCTGTGTACTGCTGCTTGCGTCGGTGAACCTCGTCCTCCTCGCCCTCAATTCCCTCATCCGCTGCCGTCGTCGTTGTCGTAGTCGATGTTGAGGACGATGTTGATGTTGACGAGGAAGAAGAAGAAGAAGAAGAAGAAGATGGTGGATTCTCGAGTTTGCGCATGTTGATGTTGGGGTCCATGTAGACGATGGTCTTCTTGACCAGGCGGCCCTGGAGGTCGAACACGCCGTCGTCGTAGGTGCCGGCCTTGATAGCCTCGTTGACCTCGAGCTCGTAAAAGTGCGTGAACAGCCGGAACACGAGCACCTGGTCCGCCACCTCCAGGCCCAGCAGCCTGCCGCCCGCGCGCGTGTCGTGTGAGCGCACGCGCGGAGTGTGTCAGGACAGCAGGACAACGCACTTGTTCAGGAAGTTTTTGACGCGGTCGCCTGCGGCGCTCATCTCGACCAGGCCCAGCCGCTCGGCCTTGGGCTTGATCTCGGCCAGCCGCCGCATCTCCTCCTCGCGCTCGGCCTCCTGCACGACCGCACGCAACCGCCCACGTCGTATGTGTCGTGTCATGCCCCGCGCGGCACAATCGTAAGGAAGGACGCAACGTACGTCGGCGTTCTGCGGCATCGCAGCCGCGCCCGCTGGCGCAGGTCCGGCCGCGGGCTTGGCGGCGGCGGCGACGGCGGCAGCAGCAGCCACGGTGTTGCTGATTGAGAATTGCGACATCATCGCAGCCGCCGACGGCGGCAGCCCTCCGGCGGCACTGGCGCTGATCACCGCGGCACGAGCGGCGGCAAAGGCCGAGACCACCGACGCAGTGGATGGGGCGGACTGCGCCGACGGCGCGGAGGCAGCAGCGCGGTATCGTCGGACCGCCAATCCGCGCTCGGCGTCGTACATGGCCGAGGACAAGCGGACGATGGCCTCGCGCGCGTACTTGGGTTGGAGGAGGTAGACCGACAGTGTGCGCGAGGCCGCGCCAGCGCGTCGGTCGGCGCTGGTCAGCGCCCCGAGCGACGCCAGGCGGCCAGCGATCGTCGATGCTAGCCGACGCTCGCCGCCCTGTCCGCGAGCAAGGCGACAAACGTTTGGTCAACACAAGGCAGGACGAGCAAGAAAAGAAAAGTGGAAGAAAAAGATAACGATGACGAGGACGAGGACGACAACGCACGAGGTCGGTGATGAGGAGCTTGTAGAAGGGGGCCGTGCGCTGGTGAGAGCGATGCGTGCGGCCCAGCTGCTGCACGGCCTTGTCTGCGGCCCAGGGCAATTGCAGCACAATATGTACACGCTGCTTCTGGTTCCGGCAGCTCTGTTGTTGTTGTTGTCCACGTCTTGTGGCGTCAATAAACCGTCGACCCAAACTCTGAGAGAGGAGAGGCTGTGCGTGCCTTGTCGGCCTGGAGCGAAATACCGATCGAGGCGGCCTCGCTCACGATAGCGACGTTCTTCTTGCCCTCCATGAACAGGTTCCTGAGAGAGCGGGTGACGTAAGGCAAATGATGATGGACGATTAAGGGATGGGGCGGGACAGGAAGGACGAACCGTTCTTCGATGTTGTCCGCCTTGGACTCGCGCCGCTGGATCACGAAGCGGTCGCCCACGCGCACCAGCCGCTTGCTGCGTCCTGTCGTCATCGTCATTTTTTGTCATATTCTTCGGTGAGTCGTCGTTTTGGGGTCATCTGAGGAGCGATCGAGCAGTACCAGTCATCTCGGAAACCTTCTTGGTGCCACCAAGCTTGTCGATGAGATCATCCAGCGGGTTGGCCGGCAGCTCGATCTTCTCCAACTGCGTTCACCCGCCGAGCCCCAAAGTCACGCGTTAGACACATGAGCCAGACCAGGCCTAGCCGAGGCGAGCAGCAGCTGTCCCGTACGCGCTTGAGGTATTCCTTCTTCTTGGCCACCCATTTGGGCATGGGCTCGCCCGTCTCGTGGACCTCGGTCGGGAATCTGAGTTATGCGCACGGTAATGATGAGATCAACTCGTGCGTGAGTAAGTAAATGGGCAGGGGTCAAGCCAACCGTTCTTCGATGAGGCGGCGGAGGAGTAGGTTGGGCGCCGAGTCGATCTCGTCGGTCTCATCGCCCACTTGGTTCTCCATGACGCTCTCGCCCGTGGAGAACAGACCAATCACCACCGCGCATCCGTTCTTAAGCGCCTCCTCCGCCAGCGCCACGCAGTCCCGCACCCTGCACGGCGTAACAAAAAATCAACATAAAAACGGTAAGCACCCGGATGGTCTTGTCGGCAGAGCCGCTGATGAGCTTGCGGCCGACGACCACCACGGCGCGCACGCCATCATCGTGCCCGACCAGCGTATGCCGCAGCTTGAGCGTGCCCAGGTCCCATATCTGCCACCCAATCCACCCGCCGACGTCACTTTCATTGTCAAGTGAGGAGGAGGGCGGATGAAGCGCCGACGGACTAACCCGAATCGTCTTGTCGGCCGAGCCGCTGATCAGGATCTGTTGCTTCTTGCTCACCGCCAGCGACAGCACCGGCCCCTGCTCGCGACACAAATGAATAGTTGGTATGGTTGGTATGTCTGGAATGCAGAGGGACTATGATGGCGTAGGCGTTCACCTCATGCCCGAGGAACTCGCCCTTGAGCTTGAAGCTATGCGCGTCGCCCGCCGCGATGGCCTCAGCGGCAAGAGCCTCAGCGGAGCCATCAGCGCTGCCGCCCGCCATCGGAGAGGCCGAGGAGACCACGGCTGTGGTGGCGGCCCGCTCGCGGACCAGGAGCGGCGCCGGGGCTGTGGCGGGCGCGGACGCCAAGAGGGCGGTCGACGAGGGCGAAGGCGAGAGCCCGACAATGCCCTCGCCTCGCGAGGGTGGCCGGAGGCCGGACCGCATGGGCGGTCGCATCGCGCCCGCCGACATTGGGCGCGCAGCCACTGCCCCCGCCGATGACATGCCCGGCCGCGCCTCGGCCAAGTGCTGGAGCGTCGCGTCGTAGTGCGCTGTGCGTGATGTCAGCTGACATCAGCATTACGCGGCGTGACACGAGCACCAGGGGGACTTACCTGTCTTGGTCTCCAAAACGGCAACGAGCTCCTGCACGCGTAGGGCAAGCTGGGCCACGGTCTCGCGCAGGGCGATGTTCTCCTGGCGCTGTTCGCGCAAGCGGCGGCCCATGGCAGCCCGTTCCTCGTCGTAGCGGGCGAGGAAGCCGCGAAGGGCTTCGTAGACGCAGGTGCGGCGGTGGGCCTCGATCTCGCGCTCGGACCCTGTAAAGGCGCAGCCGTAGGCCCGTTGGGGGCATGGAATGTGCGCGCAGACGCGGGCGTGCTCGGCCACGTTCATGCGGCGCAGGGAGGCAGCGTCGCAGTAGGGACAGCGGGCCGGCGCGTAGAGACAGGCAGCTTCGTGCTGGCGACGGGCGCCGAGGGCGATGACCTCGGGGCAGCCGTCGGGGTCGGGCACGAACTGCGCATTCTGTTGATGGGTGTGCTCGTCCCCGTCTTCACCCCCGTCTACTCGTTTGACGCCGTAGCGGCACCGAATGGGGAGCTCGCGTAAATGGCCGGCTAGGGCGAGATTGGGGAAGATGTGTTCTGCATCTAGCGGGGCGCCATCAATGGGGCAGGGCACGAGGCCGCCCGTCGCTTTGGTGGCCTCCAGGACGCACGAACGGCAGAAAGAGTGGCCACAAGGCGTGTTGACCGGGTCGGCCAGCAGGCCTCCGTGTAGCGGGCAACGCAGCATCTCGGAGGGGGGCGTGGCGAAGAGCAGCGGTGCGTCGTCATCGATGTCGTCGTAGTAGTCGGTATCCACCCCACTGAGCTCCCTCTCTTCATCTTCAAAGCTGCCGAAGTCACTTGTGCCGCTTGCGACGCTACTCGCGCTCCAGCTGATGTTTGATGACGACGCCACTCGCAGTGGGTAGGCGGCGGCGCTGCCCATCTTCCACTTGACGGGAGCCCGTCTTATTGGCGCGGGGCTCAGCACGGGGGACCCACTTTGATGCTTGGTGTTGAGGGGAATAGCCGAGCCCGAACTCATCTTGGCGATTTTTGGATCACTCAGGTGCGAAACGAGCAGGGGGCTCTTCTTTTTCGCGCCCCTAACGTGCGATGTGGACTTGGCAGAGGTAAGGAGCTCGTCGTGCTCCGTGGTCGGCCCATCTCTGAAGCCGTTGCTGCTTGAGGACGTCGTCCTCTCCATCTTCTTCGCTTTTCAACAAAGAATGAAGCGGAAAGCAAAAGGAAAAAACAATTTCTCTTTCCAACCACGCGAAGGATGGAGCTGCGAGATGAACGAGGCCACGACTCCTCGCCCAGTCTGACCGAGTCACCGCAGCCCACGCAGGAGAAAAGAGGCGGTAACGTGGAGGTCTACGGTTTTGTTGCGTGGATAGCAACAGGCCTCACTTTTGGTGCACCTTCTTACCCGTGTAGCCTTGTGTTCTTTGTTTGCCCCTCCCTCACGACTCGGTGCGCAGTGGCGTACGTGTTGTGGGCCTTCCTCCCCGAGGAGTGGCTCGAGTGGCTCGGGGTCACCTACTATCCCTCCAAGTACGTCTTCTGCCACCCGCACCTCATCCCCACCGACGAGGCAACAACTAGAACGACTTCGGCAGGTACTGGGCGTCGGCATTCCCGGCGTGGTTGTGCGTGAGCTACCTCTTCTTCCAGTTCCTCTTCTACTCGGCTCTCAACTGGGCCCTCAGCACGCCCCTCGACGCCCGCACCACCCTCGTCGGTACTCTCTGTCTCGTCCTTCATCCTTGCCCCGTCATCACCTTCCTCATCTCCTCCCCACTTTCTCGTCCTCTCGGCAGACGAGCACACGGTGGCGCCCGCCGAGGGCACGCGGGACGGCGCGGTCCTGGTCGAGGCCCTCCTACGCCGCCGGGCGGCCTTCGGCCAGCTGCACCAGCATCCGGGAGAAACGTTGGGCTCGAGCGACGTGCCGCCCCTGTGCGACCTGCCCGTCGCGACGGTCAACGCGCTCCTCTTTGGCGCGCAGACACGCGAAGAATGTGGTCCCGTGATGGCGAGTGAGTGAATGTTGGGCTCGTTGGCGCGCCGGGCGCGCGTCCTTCCTCTGTACATAATACATGATCATTATCTTCCATCACCTTCATCATCTTCTTCTTCTTCTTCATCATCGTTCTTCTTCATTCACCTCCTTCTCTACTTGGCTCTTCTTCGTCTCTCCTCTCAATATAGCATCACCACCGTCGTCACCTGAGGATAGGGGATGGAGGACGACCAGGTCTCCTCCTCAGCTGAGGAGGCAGCAGCCCTCCTTCTTGGGCGGCGGCCGGCTGGGCGGCGGGACAGGCGCTGCCACTGAGTCCCGCCGCATCTGCTCCTCGGCCGCCGCGGCCGCCGCTCGCCTCTTGAGCACGGCTCGCGTCGCCTCGTCAAAGACCGTCTTCAGGCCCTTTTGCGTCATGGCCGAGCACTCGGCGTAGGCCGCGGCCCCGAGCTCCTGCGCCAGCCTCCGACCCTGCGCGTTCACCCGAGCCCAACGTGAGCCAGACGAACGATGGCCATGAAGGAGCAAGGTGATGGTTGTGGGTGGTGAAGGAGGAGGAAGAGGAGGAGGAACCTCGTCGGTGGCGATGGGGGCGAGCTTCTGCTTGTGAAGGGTCTCGAGGGCGGAGGGGTCCTCCCGGAGGTCGACCTTGAGGCCCACCAGGATGAACGGCACCGTCGGGCAGTGCGTGGCCAGCTCCGGCTGCCACTGCACACACGCGCGCGTGCGCGAGAGGGACGAACCATGTCCCGTGTCAGTTGCGGCCGCACGAGATGTGTTCCACGAAGGGACGTACCCTGAGTCGGACGTTCTCGAAGGAGCTCGGGGTGACGAGGGAGAAGCAGATGAGGAAGACGTCGGTCTGGGGATAGCAGAGCGCCCGCAATCGGTCGTACTCCTCCTGCCCGGCCGTATCCCACAGCCTGCCGTCCGCGTTTAGTCACAGCCCGCGACAGCAGCAGACGGTTCGAAGTCGACCAACGATGACAGACTCGTCAAAGAGTCGAGGTGGCACAGGAGGCCGTACCCGAGGTTGTAGGGCGAGTCGTCCACCATGATGGCCGTGTTGTAGTTGTCAAAAACCGTTGGAATGTATCTGGATGGAAGCGTGGTGAATGAAACGTCAGCTCATCAGGCGCAAAAAAGATGGCATTCGAATTCAAAGTTGTGAATTTGAAAAAAGGGTTGATTGAGAGCTCCTTGCACGATCATGAAAGAGCCGCGAAAATCAATGAATCAAGGTATTGTCAACCAAGTGAAAGGGGGCTCCATCCTTCTTGAAAAAGGAAAGGAAACGAAAGAACGAAAACGAAGACAAGGGGCGGAAAGGGTACTCTTGTGGGAAGACGTTGTTTGCAAAGGACATGAGCATGCAGGTCTTGCCCACGGCACCATCTCCTGCACAAACGAAACGATTGCATCTTTTAAAATGGCTGAATCAAAGAATGGATGTCGGGCGAAGAGGAGAGGGGGGGGGGAGAAGGTGGTAAGTGGACCATACCTACGACAACGCATTTGATGGCTTGCATACCAACGGGTTTGTCTGCCCGTCGTGACATTGAACAACGAAATGAATTAAACCCAGTGATGTTTGTTCGATTTCAGTCCCCGTAGATGCAGTAGAGAAGAGGACGAATGAGTTGGTGAAGACAAACACCCCGCGAAGCGATGTTGGCCGTTTGGCTGCGCACACACCGCCGTCGAAGCACAACAAACTAAAAGTGGCTGTAACGGCCGCTTTTCGTGCTTTCTTTCTGTTTGCCGCCTACCGGCGCGGGGTCTTCGCGACTTGCTCGTCACGTGCGGATTGAACGGAGGGATGGAGGAGGCCCAAATGGGTCGCGACCCGCCTGTACAAAGCACACCAGGATAGAAAGGCCTGGACGAAGGGGGTCTTTGTGCCTTTGAAGTGACCCGCCGCGTTCGCTAGGAGAGCTTCAGCGATGGGTTGTGCTTCCCCGGTGAGCCTGCAAACCCGAAATGAATTGGCTGTTGCCGAAAGGCCACCAGCTCAATTCAATAATAATAATAATGGCCAAAGCACATTAAAAGAGAAAAGCAAAGAATAATAATTTGCGCAGGTGGAGGTGTGCGAAAGGACGACGCACCTGACGCCCCTCTGCGCGGCAGCCCGGAGCGGCAACTGGGAGATCTGCTCGATGCTCATCGACGCCGGGGCGCAGTACGGCGACCGCGTGCTATTTTGTTTATAATATTTATATTTATTTTTATCTATACATTTACAAATGTATTTTCATTTGTTTGTTTGTGTTTTTTGCCAACATGATCACCACACGTGTCGGGCGCGCGCAGAATCAACTACACGACCAAGGCGGGCCTGTCGCCGCTGTTCATCACATGCGCACAGGGCCACTACGACATCTGCGCCCTCTTGCTCAAGAACGGTGTGTATTCCGCCGTTTATATTATAACATGCTTTACATATCAAGTGATGTATCATAATTTAATTTAAAAAATATCATTAAACTAACATAAAATAAAATGAAATAAAAAATGAATGGGCAGGTGCGCTGGCGAACCCAAAGAGCAAGGGGACGGCGACGCCGCTCTGGATCGCGGCGTCCAAAGGCCACCACGCCATCGTGTACCTGCTCTGCCAGCACAAGGCCAAGGCCAGGGTCAAGTTTAACGGGCGCACGGCCTACGAGGAAGCCCTCAAGAATGGCCATGACAAAGTGGTCGAGCTCCTCAAGAAGCTGTAGCGCGCACCATTTGGCGCGTTTCTTTATTTATTTTGTAACATGAATGAGCAATGCTCACCACAACATGGCCAACCGTGCATTGCCAGCTTGACGATGTGCATTAGATTCTTCTAGTGGTAAGCTTCTCCTCGTAGGCAGCGTCCAGGAGTTAATCCCTTTGACTTGTCAAAGAAAACAAGAAAAAAACCTTCCGGAAGAGGAGTGAAACTTACTGAGCCCCTCCCCAAGGGGGGGGGGGTGGTCATCATCCCTCTTTATTTGTGGGTGATATGAGCGTGAAAGAAAGCCACACCTCTTCCGGGACTGGTACTGAGCGTGGACCCACACACAGAAAAGGTCCAGAGCGTAAATGTCTTCAGAAAAGCTGCGCGGTAATGGTGCGATTGACAACGACATTCTGTTGTTCACTCGGACCACATCCGTTCTCTGGCGAGACCTTGTTGCAGAAGCGGATGCCGTCATCCCACGGGCAGCCGTTGGCGCGAGCCCACTCGAGCAACTCCACATTCCCGGCTATGGCCGCATTGACGAACACTTCTTTGCCCCACGGACAGCCGTTGGCACGCGCCCACTGGACAACCTCCAGGTGGCCTCCCTGGGCTCCAAAGACGCAGGTGGACTCGTTCCATGGGCAGCCATTGACACGCGCCCACTGAAGCACGCTAAGCCATCCGGCACGCGCAGTGCGCCGGCCGAAGTGTTGCTTCGCCACCGCGCCGAGGACCCGGACAGCACCGGCGTTGGTAGACAAGGCAGCGCGGCGCCAGCGACGACACACAGCAAGACACAGGCCGCATGAGTGGTCCGACGTAAGCTCCTCGATGAGGTCGTCTACAGTTGTTGGTGCTGCCATCTTCTTCTCTCCTTCGCTCAAGAAAAATGGTGTATATTTTTTAATTGTCGTCAAGCGTACTGCGAGACGCGTTTGGTCGCGCCAGAGCCTCCCAGAAGCTTGGCGATGTCGCCAAAGACCGAGGCGCCCATTCCCTCCGGACGTTCCTGCGCGCCGCATCGGGCGCGCCGCTCGGCGATGGCCAGCGGCGTCTCGCCCCTGTCGTCCTCGCGGCGGCGGTCGGCCCCGCACTCGAGCAGCTTGGCCACCATCGTCCGGTGGCCGTTGACCACCGCCCAGTGCAACGGCGTTCGTCGCCACCTGTCGACACAATCCACGCTCGCGCCTCCACTGCCGCCACCGCCTTTGGCCTTGGCCGTTGTCGTAGTCGTTGACGTCGTCGTCCACTTGGCGAGCAGGTAGTCCATGACCTTGCCAGGCGCGTCGGCGCGAGCCGCGTGATGCAGCACCGTCTGGAGGTTGTCGTCTCGAGCCAGCAGCATGGCCACGTTGATGGCCGCCACCGTCGTCTGCGCCTTGTTGGCGCGAGCCCCCTTGGCCGGGCCCGAGCCGGACGATGATGAGCTGCTCGAGGCGGTCAATAGCGCGTCGAGCAGCTCGACGGGGCCCTTTTGCGCGGCGAGGTGGACCGGCTGCACGCCGCTCGGGTCGGCGATGGTGGCCGACGCCCCGCGGGCCAGCAGCGCCCGCGCGACGCCTACGTGTCCATTGGCGCACGCGACGTGGAGCGGCGTCAGGTAGCGCCGCGGCCCCGCAGAGACAGAGGAAGAGGAAGCCTTGGAGCCCTTGGCCGCGCTGGCGCTCTTGGCCGTGTGGCCGCCTCCGCGCCCGTCGGGCGACAGACGCCGGTGGTCCAGCAAGTGGCACACGACGGCCTCAGCGCCCGCAGCTGCCGCCCGGTAGAGCAGCCGCTGCAGGTCAGCCTCGCGCTGCTCGGCGGCCGTCGCCGGCATCGCGGATGACGACGAAGACGTGGCGCGCTGGTCGGGGGAGGTGGCGCCAAAGGCCTCGCGGAGGTGGCGCGCAAAGTCCCACAGCCGCGGTCGCTTGAGGAGCTCGGCCGGGGCCAGCGGGCCCAACAGCTCGCCAAACTCGCCCGGCGCCGGCTTGGCCGACTCGTCGGCTGCCGCCTTGGCGCCGCTGGCCTTGGCGCCTCCGGCCTTGGGCCCTGGTCTCGGCTGCTGCTGCTGCGGCGGCTGCGCCACATTGCCCACAGCAACCTGCGCGGCGAGCGCCTGGCACACGCGGAGGGCCGCGAGCGAGTCACCGCCCAGCTCGGCAAAGTGTGCATTGGCCCGCGCCTGCACGAGGCCCTCGAGCCCGAGCACGCCGGCCCACGTCGCCGCCACCAGCTCCCGCCACATCTCGTCACCACCATCGCCCTCACGATCACCTTGGCCGTCGACATTACCGCTGACGTCATTGTTGTCGACAGTGTCGTCGGCAGCCCAGGCCATCGTGGACGACGCCGTCGAGGTCGAGGCCGCCGAGCGGAGCGGCGGGAGGGCCTGCTTGGCCAGGAGGGCGCGCGCGACCTTGCCCGTGGACGTCGTCGGGAGGTCCGACGCGACAAACACGAAGCGGGCAGGCACCATGTGCCGCGGCAGCCGCTCTTCGCACAGCAGCCGCAGCAGCTCGGCCAGCACGAGCTCGGCCTCGGCCTCGACGACGACGTTTGTCGGGACGCAAAAGGCCACGAGCCGGCCGGGCGAAAAGGCCGACGACAGCACGACAGCGGCCGTGCGGAGCAGCCCCGGGGAGGCGACGGCGAGCAGGGCCTCCTCGACCTCGCCCAGCTCGACGCGCTGGCCGCTGACCTTGACTTGGCCGTCGCTGCGGCCCACGAGGCGCCAGCCGGGCGCACCGCCGGGGAAGGCGGCCACGAGGTCGCCCGTCCGGAAGCAGCGGCCGTGGGTTGGGTGGTCGATGAAGCGGCGCGCCGTGAGCTCCGGCAGGCCCAGGTAGCCTTGGCCCACCTGCGCGCCGGCGATCCACAGTTCGCCCTCCTCGCCGCTGCCCTCGGCCACGGGCCGCATGACGTCCGCCGCGCACTCGGTCACAACGACGTCGCCGTCGTCGCCTTCGTGGCCGTGGCCGCGGCTGCGCATGACGAGGAGGCGGGTGCCGGGGAGCGGGTCGCCCAGCAGGCGGGGCGTGGGCGAGTCGGCGCGCAGCACCGCGACGGCCTGGTACACGCAGCACTCGGTCACGCCGTAGGTGTTGATCAACTGCGTGACGCCGCCCGGGCGGAGCCAGGCCCGCATCATCTCGCGCGACATCGGCTCGCCGCCCAACGCCACCACCTTCAACGATGACAAGGACAAGGGTGAAGACGAAGTCGATGACGAGGACGGCGGAGGCGGGACGGTGGCAAAGAGCGAGGGCGTGGTGAGGACGTGGGTGGCGGCGGTGGCGGCGAGGCACGGGCCCAGGGCCGAGAAGATGAGGGCGCGCGGGGCCGTGGCCACAACGCCGCCGGCGCACCAGGTCGAGACAAAGTCGCCCAGCGACGGGTCAAAGGTGAGCGCCGACGCCACGAAGCAGATGCTGTCGGGCCCGACTTGGTGGGTCTGTTGCTTGGCCTCGCAGTAGGCCAGCAGCGCCCCGTGGCTCACCACGCAGCCCTTCGGTCGCCCCGTGCTGCCCGATGTGAAGAATATGTGCGACACGTGGTCATCTTTCGTTGTCGAGATTAAATCTTCATCGCCAATTTCGTCATCATCGCTGTCTGGCGAGGTGGGGGCGCGTGATCGCCCGCGTGCATCTCCATCGTTTAGATGAACGAGTTGGGCAGACCCGACAGAGGTTGATGCAGCAATGAGAACCGGCGGAGGGGCGAGCAAGGAAGATGCGCGGATGGCGTCGAGAGCCACCTGCGATGTGCGCTCGTCCTTGGCGACGATGAAATGGGGTGCAGCATCTTGGATGACAAATCGCACGCGCGGATCGGCAGCATCGAGAGGCACAATAACCATCTCAGCAAGAACCACGGCGAGCTCGACGATGGGCAGCAACGGGCCCTCGTCAATCATGACGCCCACTCGGCGCCCCTCATGTGCATCACGTGGCGGAGGAGCGGTCGTGGCGTGGTGACGCAGGGCCTTGGCAATCCCGCGGGCGGTGCGCCACATCTGGCGGTAAGTCCATCTTTCCAACGATGCTTGCGATTGCGAGGCAGGAAGAGCTTGCAGGTACGTCAAGGCACAAGATTCGGGCCTTTCACGCACCGAGTCTCTAATTCGATGCTGAATGCAATCAACCCGATTCATCTGTCATGTGCGTAAAAACTCTGATGAAGCAAAATAGCTCTCGGCTGCGGCGGGAGTACGCTCGTTTCTGGTCACTAAGGCCGAGTCGGGAGCCTAGGCCAAGGCGCTCATCAGATCAGCAACAAAGCGCTTGGTGGAGACCACCATCACACCAATTGCATTGGGAAAAAAACACAGTGGCAATCATCCTGTGTGAATGCCCTGAGCAGTACAAAGACTGTCTTTGTCTTGGCCTTGATCGATATCATCCCACCAGCTCTCTTGAGGTCTCTTCTCACCACTTCCTCCCTTCTCTCTCTCACTCTCCTATGTTACTATATCATACATTCCGCACGACACCATCCTTTTCTCTGGTGGCAGAGGCAGAGACCTTCTCCTTGAGGGAAGCTGTGGCCTGGGCCAAGGCAGGCACGATGGCCGAGGAAGGGATGGGTTGATCCATCAAGTCGGCCAGGTCAAATTGACCTTCTTCTAGCGCATAGTCTCGAGCAGTCTTGCCCTCCATCTGTCAAGGCGGAAAGGCGCAAAGTGAGTTGGGCGTGGAAGAAGAAGAAGAAGAAGCAGACAGCCGGGGCCGTACGTCTCGTAGTGATCGGTCGGCACCGCTGGAGAGAAGGTGTGCGGCGATCTTGGCCCTGTTCTGAAGCTGGACGGAGAGCGTAGCAAGATGTAGCGCAGTCTGCACGGACATAGGTTGATAGATACCAAGATTGCAGATCAGAATCGAGTGAACAAGAGAACACACAAGCAAGGACATGGGATCGATGACGTACCCTTCCCAGTAGCTACAGGTACGGGCAGAGTGAGAAAATGAAGAGACCAAGGTGGAGTCAGCAACGGCCATCAACCACAACAAGATGAAGAGGGCGTACTGTTTGGCAGTCGATGTTGGCGCCCACTTGCACGAGGAACGCAACCATGTCCTCGTGGCCCGCGTACGCTGCCGCATGGAGCGCCGTTTCCTTCCTCTGCCACAAGTACATGGGGAAGCGCGATTGTTAGCCAACAACGACCCCATGTCAGAACCCGCGTTGAGGCGAAAGAGCGCGAGGAAGGTTTGGTTGCATGGAACGTACGATGTCATGTTGTGCGCTGAGGTCGGCGCCCTTCTGAATGGCGATGAATGCCGCGTGCAGGTCGCCTTCCTTGGCGGCCATGTAGAGGGCGAGGTCGACCGCTTCCTGACTCGGCACCTGCATGTCGGCTGCGCTGGTGTTGTAGTGGTGTATGCTGCTACTGGTGGTGGAGGTGTTCATCGACATGCTCATAGGTGTGCTCAGCATGGCTTCTGTGTGTTGATGTATGCGAAAGCAGCTGGTGGCGTTTTGGGTTTTGGGCGTGGTTGCTTCCTGCGGGTGGTGGGCGTGGGCGGGAAGTTGAATGAGTGCAAGAATGTGGCTCGCAGCTTTATCAACACCGAACATGAAGAGACACACACAAGCCCAAAAGAGACAGGCGTCAACGGCACAGCGTCGCGAGCGGAGCAGATGATGACAGCGCGGTGAAAACCAGCACAGAGGGTTGGGGAAGGGAGAAGGGAGGCACTCACTCTAAGCTGCTTCTTCCGTGGTCTTGGGTGATTGTGGGCACTGTTGAGTTGCTTGGGGCGTCTCTCCGCTTCTTATGGAGAGTGGTGTAAGCGCTATGCCCCTTCGTTCGCCGGTTACAGCAGCGTGCCTTTGCACACGGCGCGTGCGCGTCGGACCCTTTTCCCAACCTTTCCGCCAAATCACGCGCTTTTCGGGGCAACAGTTAAACAAGTTTCGCGCGCATTCCTTGCAGCTCCCAGGTGCGAAACGCACTCAGAAAATAGAGAAAAAAATATTAAAAATATTAAAAAAATTTTAGAGGAGAAGGGGAAGTGTTGATTGATGTAGCGCCGAGAGGGCGCCGCGGAGAGGTGTGCGAAGGAAAGAGGGGGAGAGTCCCTTTGGTATAAATAGGGCTTCTCCCGCACTCGATCAGCAGAGGGTGCAATGGAGAAGGCGTTCCTTCGATTTATTAGTCTAGTGGTCAGATACTTGCTTTGGGAGCAAGTGCCGCGGGTTCGATTCCCGCATGAATCCCCAATTCAACGCTGCTCGCGATCACCCTCATTTTTACAATAAAAACAGTGCGCAAGGTGCCAGCATGTTTTATCAGTTCATGCATCATTGATGGTGAAGGCCTCGACGCTGGTGGTGACACCCAGCGGGTCATGGCGCACTTCAGGCGTGTGGAACTGCAGCTTGGCATGCCACTGGCCCGCAGCGACGTCCAGCGGTAACTGCCACGTGAACTGGTTGCGCAGCTCGGGCTGCTCGACGTTGTCCAGGAACCAGGCGAGCTCGTAGCGCTCGCCCGCGGGCGGCGCGATGGCGCGGTGCTGGGCCAGAGGCAGCGGGCGCAGCACCACAGAGGCCGTCTGGTTGTTGACCGTCACGTCGATCCCGTCGATGAGCGAGACCCGCTCGAGCAGGTTGATCCACATGCCCTCGAGGCAAACGACGCAGAAATCGGGCGAGGACATGTTGCGCATGAGGCAGCGCTCGTGGTCCGGGCGGTAGCCCACAAGGTCGCCGCCGTACCGGTACGTGTTGTAGGCCCCGATGTAATCCGGCCTGTTGTGCGACAAGGCCGAGGCGTGAGTGTACCCACGTGCAAAAACGGGCCCATGTGGACACCACGTACCCGGTGTGGTAGTGCGCCTCGTCCATGAGCTCGGTGAGCACGTAGTTGCAGAGCTGGAGCAGGATGTCGTCCTGCGGCTGCTTGCCCGACGACGTCTTGCGCGTGCCCGGGGCAAAGGCGAGCACATGCGGTCCCGGCCCGAAGCCCGTCTCGCTAAAGATCGACGTGAACGTCCGGTCCAGGGTGCCTGCAGTCAAGATGTTGTTACACGTTAACCAAGGGACTGGTCCGGGACTGGGCCAAGGCAGGCTCGGGCGAAGCGCACCAGCGCTGTTGAAGGGCAGCGGCTTGCCGTCGAGTGTGATCCGCACCGAGTCGGCGGTCGGCGCGCCAGAGATGGAGTAGGTCAGCAGCCACCGGGCGTAGTCGCCCTTGGTCTCGAACTTGATCTCAAACGGGCCGCGGCTCAGGTTGTACCTGCAGAAGGAACATCACCAGGAACATCTCTGTCACTACCTCTGCTCCTGCGATTGGAGAGAAAAGACGCTGCGTCCGTACCAGGCGTGCTGCTGGACGACCAGGCGGGACTGCTGCGCCACGAGCGGGGGCGTGGGGTCGGTGAGCCAGTGGGTCCAGTCAACGCGGTTCAGGTCCAACGCGTGGTTGACACCAAAGTAGGCCGTCCCGCCGTCGTACTCTGCGCCCAGCGAGACATCAAGATGAGCATTCTTGAGGGAGCTCCGGGGCCATTCCAGGTTGAAGAAGGGGTTCACCTTCGCCCACGTAGATGAGGTTGTGGCCCAGCTCGTGGCGGAGGACCACCGTGCCGCTGGTGAGCGAGCGCGTCGAGATGGTGAACTCGCCGCCCAGTCCGCCGTAGTAATCGTCATTGCCGATCAGCGTCGGGAAGTCGCTGGGACGTTCGGACACAACCACAATGACAAACACGTGAGGGCGGTTGAGGTTGTTGTGATGAAGACGATCACGCGTACCAGGCGTCAGGCCCGACCTCTTGGCAAGCCGCGTGCGCGGCCTGGGGCTTGGACGTGTAGACGCCCCGCAGCTCCGTGCCGTCGCGGTACAGCCCAAACGACGTGTTCTGCGCAAGAGAGGCTCCGTCAGCTCATGTGGCGAGAAGGGGATGAAGATGACGTGTGGAAGAGGAGCGACACGAGGACCGACCTTGGGCTTGCCGCCCACGCCGATGCCCGAATCGACGCTCGGGCGGAAGAGGGCCCAGATGTTGAAGAGCGGCAGGTGGGAGGCGAACGTGGTGGAGGCAAACATGTCCTTCACCAGCCGCTTCATGTCCTCGAAGAACCGCTCGCGCTCCTTGACCGTGTAGCCGTCGCCCTGCGGAGATGGAAACAAATGGTCTTAAATCAATAATAATAAAAAAATAATAAAAATCAGTAAGCTTCATGTTGATGGATGTGTGGAGAACCATGAAGACGAGGTCGATGCGATTTCCGGGCGGGCCGCTCTTGACGAGCTCCACGATCTCGTCCTTGTTGGGCGCTTCCTGTGGGCTGCTCGTGGCCTGTTGGCGGTGGTGGACGAGAGTCCAATCCACGTCGCCATGAGTCTCACGGAGGCACGCCAGCCGATCGCGCGCAAAGGCCATCACGGCGTCCTCTCTGTGGCCAAAGAAGTCCAGCACGAGCCCGGTGTTGCCCGTTCCCGCCTCTTCGCCCAGCTGCTCTTCATGAAGGTCGTGGTTGCGCGCTTCGGGCCGCCTTCAGGGGGAGGATCGTATCAACGTAAGCAGAGTTCGACGTTGTGGTTTTAAAATAACAAAACAAAAACGATACAGTGGAAGTAGAAGGGCTCATACTCGAAGAGGAGGACGTGGTGCGGGTCCTCGCGTACAAGGCCGCGGTGAGGCTGGCCAGAGGCGGCCTTCAACACAGTGCATGACTGAATCGAAGAGGCTGCCGTGCGCACACGAACGCTCAAGTGGAACGACGGCGAGTGCTGCCACGACGCGTAGGTAGTCGTCTTGGTGTTTGTCGGCCGTACAGCGCTGCACGTGGTTGCCAGCAGGACCACAAGAGCGACGCTCATCCAAGCGAGCACGGAGCAGGGTCCTGCTCTCAGCATCATGAAGAGAATAAGCTTTGAGGCCGAAACAGCTGAAGAAAGATTAAAAAAAAGCAATTTGTAACATTTCCTTGTTCTTTTCCAGCTCAAGTTGATTCAAGAAAATGGCCTGATTCAAGAAATTTTAGCTGCTCTTTATTCTCACATTCACTCCTGTGCCGTCTGGGCTGGCTGGTTGCGTTGGGGTGCCTCTTCCCGTGCCGCTTCGTCCGGCTCCAGCTTCTCCGCCTTTACCGCTTCCTTCTCCTCCTTCTCGGCTCTCTTTTCCTTCTTCTTTTCTTCCTCGTCTCCTGTTTCGCTCGTCTTCCTGCCAAGCAAAGCTGCCCCTTCTTCCCTCATCTTCTTCTTCCTCTTGTCCTTCTTGTCCTTCTTGTCCTTCTTCTCCTTCTTGGCCTTCTTCCGTTCGTCGGCCTGCGGGCCGTCATTGCCACCACCGCCACCACGGTTGCGCGACCAAAAAACCGCGACGGCCGCAGCCAGAGCCACAAGGCAGAGCCCAGCCGACCAGAGCGGGGTCGACGACGTCACGTTCGGTGTGTCGGCGACGTTGAGGATGCGATTGACCTCGGCCACGCACGTGGCGTTGCCCTTAGCTTGGCAGTCCGCGCGGTACTTCTCCAGCAAGTTCTTGCGCGACTGCCCGATGGCCTGCAAGGAGCGGTGCAGGAGGTGGAGCGTGGACCGGTCCACCTCGCATGAGCGACTCCCGTTGCGCTGGTACCCGGTGAAGATGACCTTCTCGAGCGTGAGGCCAAACTGGTTCGCGAGAGACTGCCGCCTCTCCTCGTGAAGGGCCTCGTCCACTTCGTCGGCGTAGGTGATGGCCAGCAGCACGGCCATTCCGCGCTCCAAGGCCAGCTTGATGGCCTCTTTCATCCGGTTGAGGACCTCGACGCTCGTGCCGTGGATGCTGGCGGTGAGCAACAAACAGTCGGCCTCCTCGCCCGAGCGCTCGTTGCCGGTCCGGTGGAGCGTGTCAGACATGCTGCGGCCGTCCGCGTGGCCCTGGAACACCATGTCGATCGTGTCGCCAAGCATGTTCTTGTCGTCCACGCCCCACATGTCCTTCAGCTTGATGGGCAGTTGGAATAACTGGCCCAGCAGCTGCATGGTGAGCTGGTAGGTGGAAACGCGGGTCGAGCAGTGACCGGGCTTTGAGCAAGCGTCGGCAACGTCGGGGCTCGACGTGTAGTGGTCGTTCAGGGCAAATGTGATATGATTGACCAGAGTACTCTTGCCTGCAGTAATCATGTAAGCTCATCATTGCCCAACGCCAGGAAGAAGAGGATCATTCTTACCAGCGCCAATCCCGCCGAAGAGGACGATGCGGTAGGTGTTGTCGCGACCGAATGACTGGGGCCATTCCTGGTACTTCCAGCCCCTGAAAAGACCTTGGAGGAAGCCTGGGTGTCCCACTAGAAAACTCATGCCGATTCATACGTACTGGCCCACTTGAGCACGTCCCTGGCCCACTCTTCCGGGAGGATGGTCTTGGGGGAATCAAGTACCTAAGAGGAGGCATAACTTTAAGTATCCTCGTGCAGGGTCATCAGTTGAAGCTTCGTACCATAATGACGCGCTCATACTTAGGCAGTGGCTGCGTATTTGTCAGCCTTAAGTGGGTGTCGCTCAGGCAAGGGGAACAATGCAGAAGAAGGCCCACAAGCAAGCATAGGAGCCACGGCAAGAAGGTGGACATCCTTCTTGGTGCGGCGGTCTTGTGTACACTTGTGGAGGAAGGTAAAGAGTGGAAGTGGTGCTGGTGAGTCGAAAGAAGACCCTATTTATATTCAGGCCAAGTTCGGCCGAAGTGCCTGGAAGTTCCCAGAAGCGCCCAAATACTTGGAGTTCCACCGAAGCACTCCAGTCTCGTGGTTCAGCTTTCGAATTATTGTTTTCTATCCCACGGCCCGCGCACAGAAGAGCTTCATGGTACCGGTCGGCAGCAAGATAAACACAGTCTGCGCTAACACTTCACTTGCCAACAACCAACGACAGGATTCAACAGAAAAGTTCACCGCAGACATGCGGCAGCAGCGTGACTCTCCAACAGGCAAGTATTTCTTCTGCGGTCTGGTGGTCGGTGTTTTGCTTGCTCTGGCCGTCCAGATGGTTCTGCATTTGATGTCTGGTGCGGCCACGGGAGCGTCCCAGGTCACGTCGAATTCGACCGGCACCCTCACCACAGGGGATATAAGGGCCACTTCGGCCAAAACAAACGCGACGGCGGTGGTGAGCATTGCCCAGACGCCAACCCCTTTGCCAGCGGTGGCCATTTTGTTTGGCTCTTCCTTTACGTCCTCCATCACCAAGCTTCGCGATAAACACGTTATCAAGTACCTGCGCACCGCGCTACCAAGGGTCGAAGTCAGGGAAGCTGTCCGTGGCGATGAGGACGCGGTGATAATCGGCTTTCTACGGACGACAGCACGTTTCCAGATAGAGCAGAATGAAGTGGAAGTGCTCAAGAAACGTACCTTCTGCCTCTTCCTTGCACCACCCAGATCGATCGCTAATTGCAATAATGGTGATGTTGCAGTCAATTCGAGCAAGCCGGTGGTGCTCGGGATCAGGAGCACTCCGCCGGCCAATAGCGACCTGTGCGAGCCTGAGGTGGGGGAATTGAAAGTGAGTGCCTTTTGTCTTCACTACGACGAATCGAAAGACTGGACGGGCTTTCCAGAGAAGGGCCCCAAACACGACCACAACGCCAAGCAGCTCCAGCAGCTTCGTCAGCTGTTGTCGGCTCCGAAAGGTCTGCCAGAGAAGTGATGCTTTGACGAGTTGATGTTGTTTCGTTTCTTTGTTGTTGTTGTTGTTCGTTTCTATACACAATAGATCATCAAAAGAAGTTTTGGTAGATGTTGACGCCCGTGCCGCAGATGGCAATGAGGAGGGCGAGGCTGATGATGCCCGTGGCGAGGATCCGCTCCACCACGGCCGAGGCGCACAGGTTGCGCGAAGGCGGCGGGCGGAGCAGCGGCGTTGTTGTTGATGATGAAGAAGAAGACGCGTAGGACCGCGTGATGGCCTCGTCCTCCTCCTCGTTGATCCCGAGCAGCGCCGTGTCGTCGTAGTCCAGCGAGAGCGGGCACACGAGCAGCATCAGCGCCGGCGTCACAAAGTTGAGCACGACCGCCGTCGTGCTGCCGACGAGCCCAAAGACGACCTGGATGTTGGGCAGCAGGATGGCGAGCGTGGCCGTGACGCCCAGCATGCACAGCGTGATGAGCCAGTGCGAGACAAACGTCCACAAGCGGGTCGGCTTTGCCCTGTCCGGCGCCACAGCGTCCCCATCCCCACCTTTCTGTTCACGGCCCTTGTCGTCGTTGTCGTCTTCTTCTTCATACTCGTCTCGGTCGTCGGTCAAAGCCCGCTTGAACCGGGCCCAGACCGGCGGGATGAAGGTGAGGAGCAGCTGCACGGTCTTGGTGCACGGGTAGAGGTTGACCGGGTAGGCCAGCGAGATGTGGGCCGCCATGAGGAGCTTGCCCACGTCGAGCATGATGTCGTCCACCGGAAAGTTGCTCAAGATGTCCCTGCGTGCGTGCACCATGCGGTGAGCGAGAGATGCACGTCATCAGGCCAGCTGCAGCCCAACACACACACACACACGCGTGGGTCGAGAGGGCGCACCCCTGGCTGTCGTCGCCGAAGCGCAGGTAGCCCATGAGGCCCGTGGCCAGATAGACGACGGCGCAGGTGGCCACGCTGGACGCGAGGATCGTGCCCATCCAGGGCTTCTTTCTCCGCTGCGAGGACGAGCGTGCGCGACGGCGACGACAGTGAGAAAAGAGTGAGAGAGCGAGAAGAAAGGGAGGAGCAGGGCGCACCTGGAGCGAGTGGTAGACGGGCACGACTTGGAGGTGGCACCCCAGCGAGAACACGACGAGCGGGACGGCGAGGAAGAACTCGAGCTGCAGGTTGAAGACCACCACCCCTTCCGCTTGGTTCAGCCCGTTGTCCATCCGCCCATCAACACAGGCCTCGACGCCGCGTCCGATCACCATCCCTGCGTCGTGTGTGTTGTCATTTCAATTTATTTTGCATTTTATTCAAAAAAATATTATTATTATAAAAGTATTTCAATTTAAAAAGTATTAATTGTGACGACGTACCGGCGACGACAAAGACTGAAGCGACGGCGAGGAAGGACGAGAACCAGAGGTCGTGCATGTTGGGGAAGAGCGACAGCGGGAGGGCCACGCCGAAGCAGAAGACCAGCACCACGAAGGTCTTGGAGTAGAAGAACGGCGGTACGCTCGAGTCCTGCAACCACTCGTGTAGCACCGTGTGGCCGAGATCGCCCACGACGATGAGGAAGGCGGACAGCGCCCCGATTGTGTTGAATAGAATACAACTCACCACCACCACATAGGCCCTGTGTTGTGTTTTTGATGTTGTGTAGAGGAATTGATTAACAAGGAAGGCGCACTTGAGCGGCGTAGCATCAGCCAGGGGACGGCGCGCACCGCTTGCCCAGGACCCTTCGGACGAGGACTTCGTAGGTGGGTGTGTTGCCGAGGTGGGCTGCGTGACGCTGAGCATAGCGCGCAAGCAGCCACAACGTGTAGGCGTTGAGGAGCGCAAAGGCGATGCTCAGCACAGTAATGCCCACGAGCCCAGCCGACTTGAAGGCAAACGGGAAGGAGAGGATCCCCACACCGATGGCTCCTGTCAAGAGATTCACAAAGCCGCCCAAGAGGCCACCTTTTTCGTGGGGTGCATCGTAGGTGACGACCTCGACCTCATCCGTGACATCTTGAGCAAAATCGTCTCGAAGTAAGCCGGTGTCAGCGGCGATTTTGTAGATTAAAGGAGAATGGACGGTGCTGGGGCCATCTGAGGGGTTGGTTGAGGGAAAGGAGGGTGAAAGGGTGACCGGTGCCTCCATTTCGCCACAACAACCAACGCTACGCGCCAAGCGCTGGCTGTTCTTCCTCTTCTCTTTCGCCGTTACTTGTGTTCCCCATAGTTCGAATGATTTTCTTTGTGGGCTTTTAGGACGGGCCAAGGCTTGCAATTTTAAGAAGTCCGCCAAGCGCGGAAACCAGAAAAGCAAGCCAAGGAAAGGCAACTGCGCGCCTCACCACCAAACAAGCGGTTTGCCGCTGGTGAGGAAGAAGGTCCTCCAATTGTCTTGGAAGACATCGAGAAGGGAATGAGCGAACCTCGTGGAAAACAGCCTGACGGCGATGAGGTACCCTTGCACTTTTCTAGCTTTGCGCAAACACGATGTTGTGGGATGATGACTGAACTGCCGGTGGCTCGGTATTCGAGCAGAGTACAGGGCAGGGAACACCGGCCAAGGACTTTGGTTCTTTGGACGACTGGGACTTGTCCGACACCGAAGACGGTGGAAACGCCAACCTACGAGAGGGGCGAACCGAGAAGAAGAGCGGCACCACAACTACCAAATCTATCAAGATGAGCGGTCTCTTCGGGCCCACTCATGCCCGAAAGGACAAAGGACGGACCCCCACAGCCAGTCCCGGTGGCGGAGCCGAGGATGAAAAGGGTCTCAAGGACAAAGACAAGGAGAAAGAAAGGAAGAAGGAGCGCAAAGCCATCAGGAAGAGGCTACAAGCCGAGGCGGATGCGAGCGAAGCGGCTGCGGCCGGCCAAAGCGGCGGTGCCGCGCTGTCGAACCTCAAGCTGGGCTTCTCCAAGACCATGATGACAGTTCGCAAGAGAGGCAAGAAGAAGCGCAGCCTCAACGACCAGGCTGACACCGACGCAAGCGAAAGCGACGACCAGATGTCGCCGCGGATAGGTGTCAGCCAAAGTCCTGGCTTTTCCACCAGCCCCGGCCAGGCCCTGGGCGAGCCGAGCCGGCCCAAGCGCAAGGCGCAGACCATGCGCCGTCCCAAGAAGAGCAGCCACTTCCAAAGCCGAACCATGCCCGAGCTGCCGGCCAGGCCCAACGAGCGCAAGTCCTCCCAGAAGAAGGCAGATACCAGCACCACCTCGGACAGCGAGAGCAGCGCGGCCGAGGACAGCCCGGCAGCGGCGGCGAACAGCAGCGACCCCTATGGGTCCCATAAGTGGGTCGCAGCCCATTCGGGGTCGCTCATTGTTGGCCGGACGGAGTCGCTCAGACTGACCAAGGAGGAGGCGGCACAACGGCGCTTGTCGCGCCGACGCCACTCCACAGACAGTCTCATCCTCGAGGAAGCGCAAGAGGCGTCCGGGGAAGCCGACGCCGACAGCCCCAAGGAAGGCGAAGCGAGCGTCCCGCGGAGACGGACGATCACCAGCCGTGCAGAGAAAAGCGTGTTCGAGGCCAAACCACCCAAATCGCCCCCAACAACGTTGGCCGAGGCAGCCACCATCTTGTTGACCACCACCGGTGCGACCAAGCGGGAAGAAAGCAAGAACATCATCGCCACCACGCCCTGGCTCGAGTACCGCGCGCTGTTTGACTTTGTCGGCGAGGGCGACTACGAGCTGAGCCTGCGCAAGGGTCAGCGCGTGCTGGTGGCCAGCGAGGAAGAGATCAAAGGCTGGCTGCGCGCCCGCGTCTCCGGACGCTCGGGCTACGTGCCGGCCCAGTACGTCGAGAAGGCCCCAGAGAACCTCACCGTCTCGCGAGATGCGCTCGCGCGTCTGGGGAAGATGCTTCCGCTTAACCACCAACGACATGAGATCGAGCGCATTCGGGATGCCATCAACACCGAGGAGAGCAGCGCGATCACGGCCGACACGGCTCGAGGTGAAGGCGAGAGTCAACTGTGCGAGCTGTGTCGTCGGAAGCGGGCCTCACAGCAGCAGCAACAGCGTACAAAGACAGAGGAGCTGCTCGGCGAAGAAGGGATCTCGCTCTCGGAAGATCGCGTGCAGTTCCTCGAGGCCATCAACACGACCCTAAAGCGCATGGGGCGGCTGGGCGGCAAGCCGGCGGACCTCACGATCACCGAGGCCAAGACCGTCCTGTTTGCGCAGATCCATCGCGGGCCGGCGGGCATTGTCATCATCAAGGGCGAAGAGAACACCGCCCAGCTCCGCCAGCCCATGGCGCAGGACGAAGTGCGCTTCTTCAAGCGCCGCCTCATCGCGCAGATCATCCCCAAGGGCGCCACTGTCGACCCGCCGCCCAAGCGCGAGTCCAGCCCGGCGGACGAGGCCTTGATCTGCTTCCTCGACGACAAGTGCAGCCTGAACAAGCGGCGCCGCCAGGGCGTCGAGCTGGAGCTGGCCAAGGCCAAGGCCGAAGTCGAGGAGCTGCATGCCACGTACGACCGCGAACAAGCCGAGAACGAGCGCTCCAGCCGCAGCATGCTCGACGCCCTCATCCTGCTCGAGCAGGAGCTGTGGCTCGCCGAGAAGGCAAGCCAAGACCGGAAGGACGACCTCTTTGAGTTTGTGCGGCGCGCGAGGGCCTTTATCGAGAGAGACAGCAACCAGTTGAGCGAGCTCGAGGCCGAGCTGGCAGACGAGCGCCCGATCTTCCCCAACTTGCGACGCTCGGCTAACTGGGGCTCGGCATCCCACTTGGCCGTGCCCTCGGCCGCGCCAGTGGCCCAACACAACAACCAGCCGGTCGAGCGGCCGTTCCTGCGCATGTTGGAGGACCGGAAGCGCCTTCGCCGCGACAAAGAGCTCGAGATGAAGGACGAGCTGATCCGCACGCTGCAGGTGCGGTGGAATGAAGAGCGACGCGCGCTCGAGCGGGAGTTGGCCGACGAGCGGCAGCGCCGGACCGAAGCCGAGGAGAAGCTGGACAAGTGCCGCCGCGAGCTCGAGGAGGAGCGCAAGGCGGCCTTGAGCCGCACGTGGGAGTCAGCGCGTAAGGAGTGGCAGGAGCGCAAGGCCCAGGAGGCTCGGCTCGCAGCCCAGGGCGGGCGAGAGAGCCTGTCGGCCGACAACCACTTCATCAAAATCGTGGCCATGGCCCTCTACAACATGCGCTACGAGAAGGACGCCAAGGAGCTCCAGCTCCCGACCTTGGGCGGCAACAAGGCCATCAAGAAGGAGAAGGGCGGCGGCGGAGGCGGAAGCGGCATCTTCGTCAGCGGCGCCGACGGACGGCCCAGCCTCATCCCGCTCCTGCGGACAGCGCGAGGCCTCTCCAGCGACACTGACACCGACGGCGGAAGCGGCGGCAGCAGCAGCAGTGGCGGCGGCGGTCTGGCCTCGCCCACGACGGTGGTGACCCTGAACCCGTTGATGACGATGACGCCTGGTGGCGGCGGTGGAGGCGGCGCCAACACGCCCAACAGGACCGACGTGGCGTCGCCGCTCCTACGACGCGACACGAACGAAGGAACGATCACGCTGCGGCGCCGCGAGACGACCTACGCGTCGACCACATCGGGGTCGTACATGCCGGTCATCAACTTCTCGGCGCCCTTGTCGCCGCTGAACATGGCGTCGCCCTCGCCGCTCGAGCGCCGCTACGAGAGCCTCTTGCCCGCGCCGCGCCGCCGCAGCACAGTCAGTCTCTTCCCGGCCGCCTCGCACTTGCCAGCGCCGCCGCAGCTCACCACGCCGCTGCCCGCAGCGGCGCCGGGCCTGCTCGGCCTGTCGGTGTCGTCGTCGGCAGCGCTCTTGGGCGTCGCCACGGCCTCGCCGCGGCGCGGGCCCTTCATGTCCAATATCTCGTCGACGCAACTCACGCTTCCGACGGCGGCAGGTTTGTCGTCGTCTGAGGGCACCTCGTCGTCGTCATTGACATCATCGTTGTCTGACTCCGCGGTCGCCACCGCGCCGCTGTCGGCTCGTCGCCCGTCGTTCATTAACCAGCTCCGCCTGCCGTCGCTCCTGCCCTCATCCGGCTCCTCTTCTTCCGCTTCCTCCTCCTCTTCCGCGTCGCTGCCGTTGCCATCGCCTTCCTCTTCCTCGGGCGCTGCGCCGTTGTCGGCTTCCTCGGCGCTGCTGACGCCGACGTCGCTGGCCTCGCCCGGCACGCCGGGCCCGCCGCCCAACTCGCCCGCGCCGCTCAGCTCCCCGCGCCAACTCGCGCCAGCGCTAGTCCTGACGGAGCCGCGCGATGCCTCCGGAGACCCGAACACTCCGCCCACGACCACCACCACAGCCGCCGGCGACGGCGCTGCTGTTGCTGCTGCCCCAGCGGCTGGTGGTGGTGGCGGCAGCGAAGCCTCAGTTGCGGCGGGACTGAAGTCGGGCGAGGTGGAGGTCGTCCCCTTCCTGTTGTCATCGTCGTCGGCCAACCTTCCTCTGCCGTCCTCCTCGGGCACAAGTCCGCCCCCTTTCCTCGCAGTCACCGAGGAGGTGTGGACACCCACCACCAAACTGCCGTCCAGCTAAAGAGAAACGAAGTTGTTGGAAAGAAAAAGAAATTGAAATTAAATATGTTGGATAAAAGTCATTAGGCGAAACAAACAAAAGCAAGATGGAGGGGGCAACAAACGACAAGGCCAAGGGACAAGGCAAGGACGAAAAGAAAAAGAAGGGCGAGAGCAAGAAAGAAGAGGATCTTCAGCACCGCGCTTTCTCCATTTTCGACGCCGACAACGACGGGCTCATCTCCCTCACCGAGCTCGAAAATGTGCTCAAATCTGTTGGTTCGTCGGCTCTCCCTCTTGCGCCTGGTCGCAGTTAGCATCGTTTTGCTCACTGCCTCCTCTATGTTGTTAAACCCTTGCAGGCCAAAAGGTGAACCGAGCAGAGCTGCGAACGATGGCCCGCGCCGTGCAGGAGCTCACCCGCCAGCGACTTGGCGGCAGTCAGCAGGACTTGAGTACGGCGCCTCGCCCTTTCTTCTTCTTCCTCAGCCACAAACTGATAGCGGTTTGTCGTCGTCACGTCTTCTGCTCACCAGACGAAGAAGACGAGGCGGCCGAGGTGATGCTGGCCTGGGAAGACTTTATGACCCTCATGTCGATGCCCACCGAGGAGGAAGACCTCAAGACCGTGTGGAAGATTCTCGACAGCGAGAGGAAGGGTGCGGGCGACGACATGAATGCATGAATTTATTTTATATTTATTTTATTCAATTTATTTGATTTGAGTTAATAATTGTATTTTAATGATTTATGGTGCGTCTCTCGGCCCGCAGGCCAGATCTCGATGGTCGACCTTTCGCAAGTGATGGAAGTCCTGAGCGGCAACACGGAAAAGCTGAGCGAGGACCAGCTGAACCGCCTCATGAAACTGGCCGAGACCGAGGACCCGCTCCGGCTCAAATATCACCACTTCAAGAAGTGGTGGGTGTAAACTAGTGCAGCAACTTTGAATGGCCTTTAGCTTCTTTCAGACGTTTAATCGAATGTTTATCAAATATTTTCTTCCGCCACCTTAAGGTGATTGAGGCCTTGGCCGCATTCCACAGGAAGGTCGTGGCAAACAACAAGTGAGAGGGAATCCTCCACGTCACCCAGGCTTTGCCCGACGTGGCCCGACTTGCTTGCCCTATATTGCTTGCGCACGAGATAGAACATTCACGCACAACTCTACACAGACAACACAAACATGAGCTGGGTCAAGGTCACAAACGGCGAGCTTCCTGCCACCGCGCTTGTTGCGGGCTACGAGGCCGACGGGTCACCCCTCTACGTGGCTCGCGCCGAGCACGAGGGCGGACACCACCCAGGCAAGACCTCCAAGACGCTCAACGCGGCTCACTTTGGCTACGGCGGCCAGGAGGTGGTCAAGAAGACCGACTACGAAGTCCTCTGCCTCAACGCGCGCCAACTCGCTTGCGTACGCATTTCCCCTTTTCCTCTTTCTTCTTCATGATGCCCCGAAACGATGAAGCTGACTGTTCCTCCTTGCCACCTGCAGGCGCACTGGGTCAAGCTGGAGCGTGGCCAGGGCATGCCCGAGCACGCCTGGATCGGGGGCAAGGAGCGCGACGGCCACGGCCTGTGCATCGCGCGGGGCAAGTTCCAGAACGGCCTCCACCTGGGCAAGGCGGGCAACCACCTCAAGGACTCGGGCATGGCGCTCTCCTACGGCGGCCACGAGCACAGCGTGGCGCCCTACGAGGTCCTCGTCTTTGAGGATCGCCTCCCGACCCCCAACACCCGGCCTGGCTCCGGCCCCAAGTAACGAACGCGCTCAACGTGTGTTCTCTTGGTGCTCCTCATAAAAATACATTTAAAAGAGCAAAAAATTGAATAAATAAATAAATTATCAAAAGTAGAATTATAAACAAAAAGGAGAAGACCACGTCCTCAGGCGTTGAGGATGGCGCGAGCGTCGACAACGCACTGGAAGGGCTCCTGGCCGACGGGCCACACGATGGTGCCCGCCGCCCGCGCGCGAGACGTGGGGTCCTTGGCACCTCGCCAGTCGACCGGCATGTTGTTGACGATCTTGAGGAGGTCGTAGTACAGGTACGACAGGTCGTCCTTCTTCTGCCTCACCCGGTAGAGGATCTCCGGCACCACGAAGCCTGCGCGCCGCGACATCAGCAATAAAGAACGAAAAGCGACGGAAGAGGAGGAAAAAGAGAGAAAGCGAAGCAAGTGGGTGGGGGGGGGGAAATAGTTACTCTTGTCCATGAGGTTGGGGTACTCGGTGGAGCTCTCGGTGGTGACCACTTCGATGATCCCGCACGAGTCGTCGCACACGCCCGACACACCGTAGCCGTTGTCCCACAGTTTGTTCTTGATGGCCGTCTGGATGAGAATGTCGCGGAGGGCGCTCATGTAGAGGATGGCGTTGACTCCAGCGGCGCCCGTGATGTTAGGCCCGTCGAGCGTGCCGACCCAACTCTCGAGCTTGTACATGTCACCTGTGCGCCAATAAAAGTTAATATTTCTTTTTATGTAAAAAAATATTATTTATAAAAAATCAAGTCGAAAAAATTGAAAGTTAAGAACAAAACACATACCAGGGAAGAAGCCAATGCCGTCGTCGCCCTCATACCACACGATGTTGGTCTTGAAGGAGCCCACCTTCAACTCGATCACGTACTCGGAGTGGATGGCGGGGAGGATGACCTCCTTCGTGCCGGTCGAGTCGTACAAGCCAGTCGCGATCATCACCGGGTCGGCCACCTCGAGCAGATCGGCACCCGGCTGTTCGCGCACGTAGAGGCCGTAGAAGGCCGCAATGCGCTTCGTCAGGTACGTGTTGAGGCTGCTCCCCGCCTCCTATTGCGCATTGATCGTGAGAAATTGTTCATTTAAAATCAATAAATAGTTTTCAAATATTTCCAAATAAATTCATAAATGGAATAATATTGAAGTGGACGTACGGCGAGGAGGGCCCGGAGGAAGGCGTCGACGCGCGAGTAGGACTTGCCCTTGACGTTGACCACGAACCAGTCCTTCAAGTGACGCAAGGCGGCCCAGCTCGTTTCAACATCACGCACGGCCAAGAGGAGAGAAGGGAGGGGCACGTACGGCGTCGGTCGGGTTGAGGTGGTGGTTGTCAGAGAGCTGGTTGAGCACGAACGAGGTCAGGTAGTTGATCTTGGCCTGCTCGAGCGTCGTCGTTTCGGGCATGAAGAAACCAAAGTAGATCTGCAATAGCGCGAACAAGATCATTAACAATAAAAGTAAAGAATAAATATTTAAAAATAAAAAAATGGAAAGCGCACCGACGAGTTGGGGGTGAGGGGCGAGATGGTCGGGAGGAAGGGGGTCACGTTAAAGGGCAGCCCGAGCAAGTCCTCCGGGAAGTTGATCCCCGAGGGCACTCTGGCGCAGCGACACACAGTCAAGCGTCAGATGTCAAATGAACCAACATAGGCTCATGGCTCTAGTCCTCCCCCGGGTGTTCGTACCGGAATGCGGTTTGGTTGGTGGCTGGCAACACCAAGTTGAGGCCGGCCCACAGCTCGTGCAGCAAACCCGGCGACACCTGAGACCCGTCAAAGATGAGCCGTCGAACATCAGCCACTGAGCACTCAGCAAGTAGACTGAAAAAAAGTGATGATGATGGTGGCAAGGCACCTTGAAGTAGTTGAGCAGGATCGAGCTGTCGTTGACGATCTGGTTGACCAAGTCCTGAGGGATCGTGATTCCTGCGCGTCGTTACGCCAACCAGGTCGAGGAGTAAGCCTTGAAGAGCAACACAACCGGTAGCTTGGGGATGAAGAAGCAAAGGAGGAGGAGGAGGAGCAAGACCCGTCTTGTTCTGAATGAGGGAGACCATGAGGTTGATGGCCTCAGGGCCACCAGGGAGCGAAGGCAGGCGCTGAAGGAAGTCGGGCAGCGACACCGCCTTGGGGTAGCGCCCGGGGATCAACGAGAACAGGTCTCGGGTCGTGCTGGGTTGAGTGTTGAGGAGGAGGAGGAGGGGATCAGCCGAGGACCAAGCGCGGGTGCAGAGGGAGGGAGTACGCGTTGCCGGCTTGGTTGGCAGCAAACAGACTGGTCAGGGCTGACTGCGCCGCAGGAACGAGAGACTTGACGGCATCTTGAATGAGCTGTTCTTGGTTTTGCCTCTCTTGTGTGCCAAGACAAATGCATGGGTGAGCCTTTGAATCAAGTTTGTAATAATGTACCAATGAAAGACGAGAAAAGGTACGGAGGTCAGTCTGACAGAAGCACCCCACAAAGAGGAGGCAAAGTAGAAGAAGGCAGCCTCCAAGATGTTGACGCGTCATCGTCCTGAATCGAGCACACCCCAGCAAAGTCGTTTGCCCTTTCTCCGTGTATCGGGCTCGTGGTTCAAATTCTTCAGATCAAATACAGCGTGAAGGAATCCCATTAATTTAGTAGAGGTATCTTTACAAAAGAAAAACAACGCATCTCCTTCTCCTCTCTTGCACCTCGTTCCATCATCGAGCTATCTCCCTTTGTTCACCTTGCTCTTCTTTTTGCTCCCCAGTTCTCTCTCTACACACCAGTACCGCCCACACCTTGAATGCCGTTGATGATGATGTCCTTCACAGCATCAAACACCACCTGAATGTTGGCTGATATTGCGCAACACACGAGGCGTTTTTTCTTAGTGTTTGGCTTCGCCATATGGGTGTAGCTGCAAGTGACGTACATGTGTCGGTGGCGCAAGTGCAGTGGAAGTATAGCTCCTTTCGCGGGTTCTCGTTTTGTTCCTTGAGCTTCTGCGTGATGAAACCAACCGCCTTATCGTAGTCCTTGCCACCTGTGTCGCGGGTGTGTAAGCTTTCCAAGTCATGACTTCTGCGCAGTCGGAAAAGCTTACCGTCATACTCAGGGAAGCAAACGCTGAGGTCCACCTTCTGGATCTTCTCCTGGAACAGATCCTTCTTGTTCAAGAAGACGATCATCGCCGTTTCTGCAAAGGCGTAGCATGTAAGTGACGTCTGCTACTAGTAGAAGACTGATCATGTCCTTCTACAACCGGCGGCATTATGTACCTTTAAACCACTTATTGTTGCAAATATCCTTGAACAGGCTGATGGACTCGACCATGCGCGGTGTGCTGTCATCTTCGTAGAGTTTGAGATCGTACTCCGACAACGCAACGCAGAAGATAACTGCTGTAACGTCCTGGAAGCAGTGCATCCACTTCTTGCGCTCGCTCCGTTGCCCTCCAACATCCACCATCCTGCAACATGGAAGCGTTCAGTCCGTCTTGATACGCTTTCTGTAGTGGCAGTAGTCTTTGAGCGGGTCAAGGAGGACGGGAAGTACCGGAAGTGAGTTGCTCCCGCGTCAAACTCTATTTCAATGATGCCTGTTGTTTTGGTACGAGACCGCAAAATGTCTTGATCGCCTGGAACGTAGTCAGGCTTGGCGATCTCGTCCAGTCGCTCAAAGTAGCTGCAAGCGGTCGATGGGAGGGATTAAGATTCGTCGTCAAGAGGGCCAGATGATGCAGGGTTCACGCACTATTTTGCAGAATCGTTCAGTTGGAACTTGGACGCTCGAGCGTAGGCGGCTTGTATTCCGTCATCGGCCCAGAGGGCCCGCACGTCGGCCACCACTTCCTCGGTTAGCTCTCCTCCATGCTCAAACTCTTCAGTCTCGAGCATTCGTTTCGCTTCAGCGTCCACGTCCGACCCCCACGACATCTGAAGATCTTCACATGCTTTGCATAGAGTGCGCATCGACGTGATGACGTTGTTTGAAATAGTGGCCTTGAAAAGCTTCCGTTCATCGTCGCTCCAACTCTCCATGAAGATTATACGCATCTGCTTGGCGATTGTTGACTTGCCTGACTCTCCGGCACCTGTTGAGAGGTAAAGTGGTGAGGATGTGGCCAGAGGGGAGGAAAAAGTTTGCGTCTCGCACCTAGGAGGAGCAGTTTGACTTCATTATCAAGAACCTTTCGCTCCTGTTCAAGAATCTTGTTGATCTCTTTGTTCATCTCCTTTTGAGACGATCCCTCGCCAAGGCAGCTTGAGGTACAGCCCATTCTCGCAACAGTTTGCGACTATACTTCCAAGAGGTTGCCCTCCCAGTCGAACGCAACCTCCACTGCTGCAGCTTCTCTTCGCCGCCTCTTTCTCGCCACTTCAGTCAGTTAGTCGTTGATCCCACTCCCACGGCCACCCGTTCGTACTTACCTTTTGCGGACCCACAGGACAAAAAAAAACAACGACAGGTAAAAATTCCTCAGCATTCTTCTCATTCTTGAGAATTTCGTGGCTGTGTTGTTGAATTTCCGTGGTGGCGACACCGGTGCTCCGCAGCCACAACGCAGAGAGGAGAGTGCAATGGATGTGCGGCACAGGAAGGAGGAGGACGTGCAGCACGATGACGTAGTCTCGCCACCACCCTCAGTGGTGCGCAGACCCAGTCGGCCCGGGTTGGTTGGCCGCAAGCAGTGGTGGCGCAGCTGGTGGCTCCTTGTAGCCGCTGCCGTGTGCCTGGTGGTGTTTGGCTGGTGGCTCTTTGTGCTCAAGTGGGAGTGGTACTGCTTCTCGTGGCAAAGCTGGGCCGACCCGACTCTCCACGATGCGCACGCTTGCCGCGCCGTCCAGTCGCCCTTCCTCGAGCGAGGCAACCTCCTTACGGCCGCCTTTGGTTTCCGGGCGGTCTACGAGGGCCGCTTGGACGCCGTCAAGCTGCGCGAGGCTGGACTGGACCTAAGCCCCCTTGTGATGCTACCACCCGGCTCAACCTCGCTGCGGGTGGTGGTCAAGGAGCTCAAAGACCCCACGTCGTGCGGCGACGTCAAGGCGCACTTTCGCGAGCTCGCCATTGAACGCAGACTGCGCCACCCCAGCATCGTGCCCTACCTTGCCTCTTGTTCCGTCGCTCCCCAGTACGCTCCTCTTTGCTTTTTGTCCTTTTTCTCTTAACTGGAAAAATGTTTTGTTTGAAACTTCTTCTCGTCCAGCTACATCCTGGTGTCCGAGTACATGGAAGGTGGCACGCTGAGCAGTGGCATCACACCGGGCATGTCGCCTCGAACCGTTTTATCCATCATGGTACACTTCAAACCTGCTTTCTCGTCGGCTCTTTGGCAATCACCGGCCTGATCCACCCGTGAACGAATGACGCAGCTGGACCTCGCCAAGGGCTTGGAGTACCTGCACTACGGCCTGGAGAGCGGCGCGACCCTCATCCACGACGATCTCAACCCTGAACAGATCCTCCTTGACGCCGGGCGGAAGCACGCCTACATCACCGACTTCAACTTGGCGTCGTGGATCCGGCGAGGCGAGCGCTGGGGCGTCCGCCGCTACTGGTGGCCCAAAGGCGGCTCATGGAAGTGGTTCGCTCCAGAGAAGGTCCGCCAGCTTTTACCCTCTTGCCCCATGGCCAAGCTGATCTCACAGGCACTTGCTTACGTCGCATGATCCTGCGCAGCTCCGTCTCGACTATTACTGGGAGGCGGCCGACGTGTGGAGCTACGGCGTGCTCTTCTACCAGACCCTCGTCCGGGCCAACGGCCAGAAGGACGTACGATTGCTCTGCTTGAAGAGCGATACACTCAAGATCTGTCGATGTTGATGTTGATGTTGTGACGTCATGTGATGCGGACAGGAATGGACGGCCAACGTGGTGAGGCCTTTCTACGAGCAACGCATCCTCCACGCGCGGACGGACGGATGGCGCCCGCCCAAGCCGCACTTCCGCTCTGGATCGCAAGGTTGTCGTCGTCATCATCATCACCTGTCGCTCTCGATCAGCTGCTCATCAGACTGACCGTGCATTGTGTGGCAACAAAACAGAGGTGCTGGACGAGGCGTGGGTTCTGGTGGAACGCTGTTGGCAGTATGACCCTTACGCGCGACCGAACGCGACACAGCTCGTGACCGTCCTTGAAGGTCTCCTGAACCGCCTCCAGCCATGATCCCTTTCGCGTCGTTCTTTTTCGCTTTCTTTCCTTTTCGTTCTTTGTATTTGGCGACATGAAGGAGCACGCGAACAAAGTCATGGCGAAGAGGCTGTCGTCGTCGTTGTTGTTGGGGTGGCTGCCTTCTTTTTCACCACCGCCTTCTTCTTCGTCGGAGCCGCGCCACCGGCGCGTTTCACAACGGGCTTCCGTGGCTTGACGACCTTCGCAGCCGTCGTTTGTCCCGTTGGTGGTGGCGCTGAGGAGGCCGAACCCTCCTCTGGTTCTCGCGGCGGCAGCGGAGGCGGCACGTTCGGCTCTGGCGGAGAAGCCGAAGACGATGCCGGAGTTGATGGTTGCTGCTTGAGAGCACCCACCTTGGTGGTGCTCTTCTTGGTGGGCTTCTTCTTCTTTGGCGGGGCTTCGCTCTCTGCCTCTGCCACCGCCTCTACACCCGCCTCCAGGTCGTCGCTTTCATTGGTGTCTGTATTCACCTTCGTGTAGGTGTGCAACTCCTCAACCGGGTTGCCTCCTCCCGTGCGCCACTTTGCCCACCGTCTCGCCACCCACCTGCCGCCCGTCGCGTCGCGCAATGAGCACTGGGCACAAAGATCACGTTTGCCGCAAACAGGAAGGAAGAACGTACTGGGGCGGACAGCAGCAACACCAAACAGCGAAGAACGTGGTGACGAGGAGAGCGAAGCCCGAAATCATCCCAAAGAGGGTGAAACCCACCACCGCATCTGTGTGGATGTGCTGCTCCATCAAAGTCAATCCACAAACGCGTTTGCGCACAATTTAATTTTATTCAAAGTACTTTTTGTTTATTACCGAACGGCTCACCTCCGGTCTCCGGATCAATAACAGAGGCAAGAGAAGGGTCAAAAAGATCTTTGTTTAGACGCCAATGTCTTCGTTCCACAGGGTGGGGTGGGTGGTAATGAAGTCAACCATCAGGTGCCGACACTCGGACGAGCCAAGATTAATCAGCCGGACACCACGCGAGCGGACGTAGTCTTCGGGCCCTTGAAAGGTGGCGTTCTCGCCCATGACCACCGTCGGGATGCGGTAGAGCAACAGCGCGCCAGAGCACATGTCGCACGGCGAGAGGGTCGAGTACAGAATGCAGCGAGCATAGTCGGCCGCCGTCAGGCGACCGGCTGCCTCAAGGCAGTCTATCTCGGCGTGCAATGTCGCACTGCGCTGCTGAACACGCTTGTTGTGACCCCGGCTCACCACCTCGTAGTCGGACACAGACCACTCTCCTGCATGTACTTCACGGCGTCGGATAAGCACGCTGCCAATGGGAATGCCTCCTTCGGCGAGGCCGGCACGAGCCTCTTCAACGGCAAGCGCAAGGAAATGGGCGTGGAAGGCCGCCTCTGCGTCGCTCAGTGGCTTCTGGTCCATGGCTTGGTTGTTTGTTTATCTCGCTCTCTCTATTTATTAATTGATTTCTGTTTTTCACTTTTTTCTTTCTTGCCTTTCGATTCCTGCACACGTAAGCTGCACATCATCAGCAAATGGTACGCTCGCCGAGACAAATCTTTCGTTTGCGAAGTAGGGAAGTAATGTGCAAATCTTGAATCATGTGTTTTGTAGTCGGATCTGCCAGAGGGGTGGGTTGAGCGTCAATCGAGCAGCAGGCCGGGGCGTGCCTACTTTTACAACACAGTCACCGGGGAGAGCGTGTGGGAGCGCCCTACGGGAGGCAGCCGCAGGGCAGTTCCTACGGGCAAGGTGCAGGCGAGCCACCTCCTCGTCAAGCATCGGGGTTCGCGCAATCCATCTTCGTGGAAGGAGCCCGTGGTGACGCGCACCAAAGAAGAGGCTTTGGCGATGATCCAGGCGTACCGCCAGCGCCTCGTCGCTGGCGAGGTCAGCTTTGCTGACCTTGCGACCACCGAGAGCCACTGCGGCAGTGCCAAGCGGGGCGGCGACCTCGGCCCCTTCGGCCGCGGCGAGATGCAGAAGCCCTTTGAGGAGGCCACCTACGCGCTGGCCGTTGGCGAGCTGAGCGGGCCCGTCGACACCGACTCTGGTATCCACCTCATATTGAGGACCGCCTAGGCCCACTACACCAGGCCCTGGTTCTACCTCCATCACCAACTACATCCATCCACATGTTCTCTCTTGTGTGACATTACATTGCACGTTCAGCCGACCAGACACGTTTGGGGAGACAAGAGGGGGAGAGGGTTATGTACATGCGCTGACGTTGAAGGGATGCACGATTCCTGCACGGACGGTGACGAGGCTGAGATTGATGAGCTTGTTGGTGGCGGGATTCCCGTCCGTTCTCGGACGCTCTTGGGCGGCCAGTCGTGCACAAACGAGGCGGAATGGTTTGCGACTGGGGCAGCTCTAGGCGCCATCCTCGTCCTCAATTTTCTTCACCTTCAACAAGCTGACCAGTAACACGTACACACAGACACCAACTGAACTCACCAAGCACAGAGCATGACGTCCTTCCACCAGACTACGATGCAACGTTTCGCCAACTACATATTCCTCAAAGACCGAGAAGACGGCGGCAGGCAGCTCGCCCAGAGGCTCAAGGATTACAAGGGTGCGCTACACGCTACGCCAAAGGAGGAAACAGACTGAGACTCACCAGCACTTGCCTTCCAACACAGGACGTAAGGACGATGTCATTGTCATCGCCCTGCCGCGGGGCGGGGTGGTGACAGGCTACTTTGTAGCGACCGAGTTGGGCCTTCCGCTTGACGTCTTCATCTCCCGCAAGATCGGCTGTCCTTTCCACGAGGAGCTTGCCGTTGGTCCGGACAACCCACCCCACCCTACGACTGTCCTCTTGCATCTCAATGTGGGAGGTTCTTCTTCGTTGTTGGCTTGTAGGAGCGTTGGCACAGGACGGGACATGCCAGCTGAACGAACACCTGATGCACCGGTTCAGGTTGAAGGCGAGCGACTTGGCCAACACCATCGAACGAGAGCGCAAGGAAGCCGAGAGGAGAGCCAACCTCTATCGAGGCAACAAGCCACCACTCGACCTCAACAACAAGGTGGTGATCGTTGTGGACGACGGCATCGCCACCGGCTCAACGGCCAAGGCCGCACTCTTGGCCATTCGTAAAAGGCACACACGTTTTGGCTTGAGTATAGACCACGAGGAGCGCTGACGGCGTTGATGGTCATGTGGTGCACAGGCACCCGAGACAAGTGATTTTGGCTACGCCAGTGATGCCCTTCGAGCGGATCGGGCAGTTCCACGGACTCATTGACGATCTCGTGCTCCTGGCCGCGCCCAAGAAGTTCAATGCCGTGGGCCAGTTTTACAGCAGCGTACGGCCATCCCGTGTGCATTACATAAGGCTCGACCGGTTGCTCACTCGACACAAAACCGCAGTTCGAGCAGACAACCGACGATGAAGTGCTCGCGCTGTTGGATGCCAGCGAACACATCCCGGCAGAAAGCACACAGAAGGCTGTATTCAAGGGAGAGGATAGTCTCACGCGTAAGAGGGACCATGTATCTGCTGCGGCTTCTCTGGGCACGCACGTGTGACACATTTTCCTCAACCAAGGGTTGCTCCTTGCTCAACTACAAGTTGCACTTGCTCTCCACGATGAACCAGCCAAGTCAGTCTTTGCAGAGAAGCTCAAAACGTGGATGGTTGCAGGCCAAATACGGGTGACGCTGAAATTTCGTGGATGGCCGCTTCTGTGTAGGCCAAAGGAGCAACACCACTACGGGAGAACAAGAAGGAGGAAGAGGGAGTGTAGAATGGCGTCTGAGCCCCGGTCCTCTAGTTCAATGTCTCGCGCACGCGATCTCTACCGCTCGCACGACATGATTGTGGAAGGAGGTGAAGGCGGTGACGGCGAGGGTTACAGGGAGCTGTCGCCTGCAGAGCCACAGGAGCTGGGCGAGGTCGACTCGCTCAACCCGTATTTGGAGCGAAGACAAACGGCGCTGGCTGCCTTCTTGCCCATACTCGGGTGGCTCCCCTCCTACAACTTGACCAAGCTCCAAGGTGATGTGGTCTCTGGCATCTCAACAGGGGCCATGATCATTCCTCAAGCGCTTGCCTACAGGTGCACATTTGATTAATCTCAATTCCTCAATTCGACAAATTTGCTAGATGTCTTCACTGACAACTGCGGTGCGCACAGTTCCTTGGCAGGCTTGCCGCCCACGATGGGTCTCTACACAGGGTTCTTCGCTCTGATCATTTACTCGTTGCTTGGGCAGTGTGGTCAGCTCTCCATCGGGCCGGACGCTATGACGGCCATGCTCATCCGCTCCTTCCTGACCAGCTTCGCCACAGACAAGGACCTTGACGACATTGACGCCGTGGTACGCCTCCCGCGTTCTCCACAAAGGGCATGTTGCTCAAGGCCAGCACCCCCGTACTCAGATTTTGGCGAACGGCCTCGCGTTACTTGTGGGCATCTTCCTCACCACCCTAGGCCTCTTCCGTTTCGGCTTCATCGACAACATCTTGTCGAAGGCGGTCCTACGAGGCTTCGTCACAGCAGTGGCCTTCATCATCATGATCGAGCAGCTGTCCAATCTCCTTGCCATCCCCGTGCCCAAGAGTACGTCCCAGAGGCTAAACAAAGCCGAAAAGTGGCTGACCTGGAGTACTCCAGCGATCGAGTTCGCCAGCGAGAAACTGCTGTACCTGATGGAGCACATCGACGAAGTCAAGCTCTTCAACCTGGGTGTGGGGGTGGCCAGCGTTGGATTCCTCCTTCTTCTCTCGTTCCTGAAGCGATGGCTTAAGTGGATCGTTTACGTGCCCGGCATCCTCATCCTGGTAGTTGCTGGCATGAGTTTTGCTTACTTTGCCAAGTTGCCCAACGAGGAGCTTCCTCTGCTCGGCACCATGCCTGGTTCGTTGTCCTGCCCCATCTATCAGCAACACCTAATGTCGCGTATGCCTACACACTACACCAGCTGGAGGGTTCAGCTTGCCAAAGCTGCCGGGCGTGTTCTCGATGTCGATCGTCCAAACGGCGCACTTGATTGACGCTGCGGTCGTGATCTCCATCGTGGGCTTTGTCGAGTCCGTGGTCGTCGCCAAGGAGTTCTCGGCCAAGCACCACTACCAAGTGTCCTCCAACAGCGAGTTGCTCGCTCTCGGCGGTTCCAACATCGTGGCTTCGTTCTTCCGCGTAGGAGCTTCCCTTCGTTTTCTCTGTTAGCCTCAGCTGTGTCCCGCTCTTACACGACGTTCTGGCACTCAGAGCTTCCCGACTTTTGGCTCACTGCCGCGGTCGGGCGTGGCCAACGCCACGGGCGCCAAGACGCCGCTGGCCGGTCTGGTGACCGCGACCCTGCTGGGCGTGTGCATCCAGTTCTTCATCCCGACATTCGCCTACATGCCGCGCGTCATCATGGCCGCCGTCATCTTCCGCGCCTCTCTTCTGCTGATAGAAGAGCACGGTGAGGCCCTTGTTCTTCTCTCTGTGCACAAGAGTTAAGATATGGACTCACACATCTTGGTGATGTTGACACAGAGATCATCTACGTGTTCAAAGTGCGCGCGTGGAACGACGCATTGATGATGATCGTGGTGGGCGTCCTGACATTCTTGCTGGGTATCGAGAAGGGCATCATCATCGCCATCGGCATTTCCATCTTCATGGTCATCAAGCGCACCACACTGCCGCGCATGGCCCTCCTCGGCCGCACGCCTAACGGCAAGCTGCGGTACATCATCGTTATCGTCATGATGTCGAGTTGGCATGACGCTTGATTGCTCACGTTCTGTGATTGTCGGTATGGTGGGCGTTAACGCCAGGAGCAAGGCCGAGAACGAGCAGGTGGAGCCGATCGACGGAGTGCTGTTGGTACGACTCGAGGAGAAGTACCTCTACTACGCCAACATCGGCCAAACGCAGGCGCTGCTCACGCGGCACCTCGAGGAGGCCCTCAACTACGCCCGATGGCGCAACCAAAGGCGACTGGGCTTGGGGGACAACAATAACAACAACACCAATAACCACTCGGATCCGCCCTTCTCCGTCATCCTCAATATGAAGTGGGTCGAGAACATGGACGTTAGGTTCGTCTCCTCCTCCTCGAAAGGACATGAACATCAAGTTGATGGTGACAAGCAAATTGACCATTCAACAACGTGCAGTGCGCAGCTGGCGATTGAGGAGCTTGTGGAGGAGCTTCACTCGCGAGGCATAGGCCTGTACCTTGTGCGGCTCCACCAGGACCTGCAAGTGCGGTTCGAGCGGTCGGGCCTCGTGACCAAGATCGGCGTCTACAATCTGTGTCTCACGAACGGCCTGGCGCTTCAGGCCGCCCTCGACCGGGCCCGCCTCCTTGAGAAGGGGGACCTGGCCCATCAACATCCCTGATCCTCCCAGGTGCTTGTCCTTGTACAGAAAGATGAAGAGAGCACTTGAACCGAACACACATCAAAACAACCGAAGAGCTGTTCCATCTTCTTCAACCATAGAAGACCGTTGCTGTAGGCCCATTAAGTGAAGAAGCAAGAAGAAGAGGAGCTCACCTTTCACTTGTGGTAGACTTGTTGCTGGAAAGTCTCCTCTTCAGCTCCGGCCGACCAAGGAGAACCACTCCAAAGGTCCTTCCGGGTAAGAGACACCACCCCAGAAAACGAGAACGAAAGTCGCCCCCAACACGAACAAAAGAAATAAGTGTGGCTCAGCCCAAAACGGATAACAGAATTTGGTTTTTATATCACGAACGCAATTACGCACTCGTGCTGGGGTTGGCACCCACGCTTAATATATTTTATTATTATTATCTGTGCGCAACGTGGGCCAAGCCGGAACCTGCCTTGAGTGTTGTGGCTTCATGCTGAAGACCTGTTCGTTGTGTAGAGGCGGCTGCACTTTGGAGAGCTTCGATCACAGACAAGGGCCCTGCAGCTGAATTAATCGTTCATTTCGAGTAATTCAAGCGTCCGTATGGATTTCGCGTTAAATCGACGCCGTTCGCAGGGATTTGCAGGTGCAGCTACACCTGCAGCGGCTCGAACCCAACCGTCTGCTTCGTCTGCCCTATCTTCATCTACCACATCGTTGTCAAGCAACTTGCCGTTTGAACACCTCACGTTCGAGGAGAGCAACAAGCGGCTCTTCCAAGCCGTATTGTCTGGACAGGTCGAAGCCGTGCGTAATGTCTTTGACTTCGCGTCGCCTAACGTTAACGCCACCGTACGTGCACTCCTCTCCTGTTGCTACAACACCTTTGTCCTACTGCCCTCTCTAATCTCAACGACAATCAATTTGACAGATGGTACGTCATCGATCTATACTACTTGCTTTCAGGTACAGCTTTGTGGTTTCCTCACGTTTTGGTCTCTCTTCCTGCATGTTGCTGGTGCTCTACATGACAGAGTGGGAAGGACATGACGGTACCAACGCCCTGCCTCTACATCGTGTGCAACTCCCCCAACAGTCTTACCAACTCTCTTCTCTCTCTCGGCACAGCCGTTGATGCTGGCAGCTCGAGCGGGCAACCTCGAGATGGTGTACCTCCTGCTGGGCCAGGGCGCCGACGCTGAACAGGAGACTCAGGTGCATCCACTTCTCCTCTCGCTTTCTTCCCTTGCCGAGAAGTCGTGCTCAAATCGTTGTCGTTCTTGTTGCTACGCGCGGGCTTCTGCAGCAAGGGCACACGGCGAGCTCGATCGCGCGGCAGCACAACCACCACGATGTCGAGCAGGTTCTGGACAACTGGATCCGCCAGCAGAAGCGCGATCGTGACCGCGAGATCCTGAGCATGTCGTCCCTCTCGCTCTCGACATCGCTCTCGTCGTCCTCGTCCTTCTTCTCCAGCCTGTTCAAGCCCGCGCGCAAGGCCAGCACTAGCCGCACGACGACCAGCGCGTCGTCACCGTCGTTGTCGTTGTCATCATCGTCCTCCTTGTCGCCGTCACAGTCGCTCACGTCGTCCTCGTCCTCCGTCTCCACCGTAGCGTCGACGCCCATTAGCATCGACGCCGCGGCCTCGGCCGCCGCTGCCGCGTCCTCGCCGTCCAACTCGCGAAGCCCGTCGGGCACGCCTTCGCAGCTGTCCCTGTCGTCGCCGGAGCTGTCGCTCGTGCGCGACGACGACATGGCGGCCGACGAGCGCGGCGTGATCGATGGGAGCCGCGTGACGATGACCCACGAGAAGCTGCAGGCGATGCTCGACGCCGAGGCCCAGCGGTACCGCGACAAGGAGCAGAAGCTCGTGACGCGGCTGCAGCGCGAGCAGGAGACCAACCTGGCCCGGTGGCTGGCCAAGCTCGCCCGCAAGCGCCACAAGAAGCGCGAGCTGCTCGACGAGATCGCCCAGCAGCAGCGCAACAACGCCATCCTTCAGCAGCGCAACGCCGAGCTGCGCAGCCGCGTCGAGGAGCTCGAGCGCGAGCGCAAGGCCTGGCTGCACCAAGCCCAGCTCCAGCACCAACAAGTCCAGCAGCAGCAGCTCCAGCAGCAGCTCAACAGCGCCTTGCCGACGTTCACAGCGACGACGACGGCCGCGACGCAGCAGCAGCAGCGGCCGTCGGTCGCGCTGGTCGATCCGTCCGGGTGGACGCCGCCAGTCGACGCCAAGCTGGGCCACTTCCACGACGTCCAGGCCGCTGTCGCCCGGCGGGCCGCCGCTGACGCCGTGTCAGTGCCGCCACCGCCGCCCGCCAGAGTGCGATGGCTCTCGGCCCGGGCCGGGCCCGACGCCGCCACAGCCAGCAGCTACACGCTTAAGGTGGCGGCGCTGGACAGCGGAGACGGCGGCGGTCGAGACGAGGTGGCCGCGGCCGAGGCCGAGGCCGCGCTGGAGGCGCTCGAGAACGAGGCCGAGTCGCTGCTGTTTCATTTGCCGCCGCACCCGAACACGCTGCCCGCCGTGTGGGCCTTCACCGACGCCCTCCCGCCAGCGGCAGCGTCCCTGTGCGGCGCGATGGACCATCCGGCCGCCGCGCCGCTGGGCCGCTTCGTCGTGTTCGAGGACCTCGAGGCCTACACGACCCTCGACCGCCTCATGCGCGTCCGCCGGCGCCGACTTGTCTCGGCCGCGTCCCCTGCCTCGTCGACACCGACAACGACGACGACAACAACGACGACGACACCAACGACGTCGACGACGATGATGTCGGAGAGGGCCAGGCGGGCGGGCTACCTGTGGGCGCCGCGTCGGGTGGTGTTTGTGGCGCTGCAGCTGCTCGAGGCGGCGCATCACCTGCAACGTCACGGCCTCGTCCACAGGCGCCTCAGCCCCGCCAGCATCTTCGTGCGGCGCCTCGCCGCCCGCGGCGACCACAAAACCGACGCCGCCGCCGCCACCAAGAAAGCAAAGACAAAGACGAAAGCGAAGGCGAAGAGGAAGAAGCCCACGAAGGTGGAGGCGGAAGGGGCGGACGACGGGCTCGACTTTGTGCCCGTCGAGGGTGTGGAGCCCGTCCTTGACGATGGTGGGGACGATGAAGCAGCCGAACAGGAGGAGCAACAACATGAGGAGGAGGAGGAGGAGGAGGAGGAGGGAGAAGAAGAGGATGAAGAGGCCAACGACGTAAACACGGAAGAAGAGGAAGAGGAAGATGCAAGCGAAGCCGACCATATTGGCGAGTCCGATGGGGCGATGGAGATCGATCGGGTGCAGGTCGGCAATTTTTGCGCGTGCCTCCACACCCTCCAGCTCCCCTACTGCTCCCGGTACAGCTCGGCCCCATTTCTCTCTCTCTCTCTCTCTCTTTCTCTCTTCCAGCAAGGACTCGACACACAAACGTCCTCACACGCACGCACGCATGCGCGCCATGATCACACACGCGCAGGCTGTTGTCGTTGGGGGCGCGCCGCTCGAGCGCCTACACGGCGCCAGAGGTGGCGTCGGCGCGGCCGGGCCGAGGCGTGGTGGTGGACTACGCCAAGCAGGACGTCTACTCGATCGGGGTCGTGCTCTACCAGCTGACCCACGACGGCTGCCTGCCCCCCTCGACAGGCCCCGCCCTCCTCAACGACAACGACAACGACATCAACAACGACGGAGATGATAATGACGACGACGACGACGAAGACGACGAGGCGTGGACGATGCGGGCGCTCGCGGGGCTGATGCGCGGGCTGCTCGAGCCGCGCGCCAGCGACCGCTTCTCGGCCGGCTTTGCCCTCGTCTTCGTGCGGTTCATCTTGTTTGGGCCGCGCGACGGCGATGGCGGTGGCGGCGGCACCACGCAGGAGCAGTGGCTCGCGTGGCTCCGCGAGCAGCGTCGGTGGCGGCCGCACCCGTTCTACGACGGCGGCAGCCGCGGTCCGCCCAACGTTGCAGTAGAGGCTCAACACCATCACCATCATGATCATCGCCATCATGAAGCAGGTGGTGGTGGCGAGAAGAGGAAAGAGGAGGAAGAGGAGGCGCAGTACGTGGGGCGCTACCTGGAGTGGCAGCACACCGAGTTCGTGTGGAGCGCCACCCCGGCCGACCTCCTCGAGGTGGTCTCTCACCTGCCCGTGTGACCTCCTCTTGTTCGACGTGCATTGCTCCAATTTTTGCAAAATAGTTAAAAATTTGAAAAATCCAAATTAATCGGTGAACACTGAGACTTGTTGAGCTGATGGCAGCACCAACAATGATAGATGGCGTCATGGAAGAGCTGGTGGGCGTTATCATCACGCACCACGTAAAGCCGCTCATGCATGATGCAACCTGTGTGTCTTGCCGTGTGCCGCCGCTGGCGTAAGGCGGCTTCTTTGTCTGCCATCGCGGGCCGCAGCGGCAGTTTTGCGTGCACCTTTGCCGCTTATGGTGGCCGTCTCAATGTGCTCCAGTGGGCACGCCAACGGCTGTTCGTGGGATGAGCGCACGTGTGCCAATGCGGCCTCCGTAGGCCACCTCGGCGTGCTGTGGGACAAGCGCACCTGCGCCTACGCGGCGCAGGCAGGCCACTTGGACGTGCTCCAGTGGACGCAGACCACCGGTTGTCCATGGGACAGCTTCGTGTTCTTCAACGCGGCCAGGGGGGAACGTGGAGATGCTCGAGTGGGCGCTAGCCAACGGATGCCCGTGGGACAAGAGTATTCGCTGCGAGGAGCCGCTTCAGGACGATCTACAGAGGTACCTACGTCGTGACACGGATCGCATCCAGGTCTCAAAAGAGGTGTGGGCTTTCTTTGCGAAACATCAAAACGCGCCAACACAAGCTGCGAAAGAGGTTGTGTAAGGCAAACGCCATATGTAAAAAGTTGATAAAATGCAACAAAAACCCTACTCGGATGCAAACATGTGGCTTGAACTGTGACAACAAAGCCAGCGAGCTATGCGCGTGGGATGTCGATGTTGTGCTTCTTCACGAACTCAAGAAGGTCGTGGAGCAGCAAGGCGTGGTCAAACGCCATCTTGTCTGTTTGGCCCTTGAGCTCCTCCACGTCGTAGAAGTCGGCGTGCGCTGCATCATCACCCGCCTGGCGCCGCCCAACCAAAGCCACGTCAGCTCCAACAACAACAACAACCAACATTCCAACCACCAGCCTTGGCCGCAACGTGCCTTCATGGTCGAGAAGTCCTTGACAGTGACGTAGTAGAAGGTGCTCACCGTGTGTCCACGCGGATGTTGGCACGCGAGTCAAGGAAGCCACAGACGACACACGTAGCACACGACACACGACACACAGACGGTGAACAGCACACAACGCGGGGGAGAGGAGGCGGGAAGGATATCTCGGGCGGGGTCCCCGTAAACGCCGACGAGCTGCGGGTCGGTACCGACGAGGGACGTCTCCTCCTGCAGCTCGCGGAGGGCGGCGTGCTTGGGCTCCTCCCCGTACTCCACGAACCCGCCCGGGAAGGCGAGGCAGCCGTGGAAGGTGCGGCCGCCTCGCTTGATCATCAGCAGCTCGCGCTTGCCCTCTCGCTCGCGCATGACCGCGATGTCGGCCGCAAGCGATGGCGACTTGCGCTGCTTGGTCGTGCTACTCATCGGTCTTGCGTCGCAAGTGGCAAAGGTGGTGGACGGGAGGCGAAGGTGGCGGGAGGTGCGGGTCCAGGGAAATGAGGGAGCGTGGGCAAGGGGGCGGGTGCTGCTGGCAAGGGCTCGCACACGCATGCAAGCTGGGCGGGGATGAGTGAGCAGTGCACTTGCAAAAACAACATGCCGAGTGAATGGAGGGGAACATACTAGTATGTTGGGGCGGTGTTCAAAGATGTGGTCAACTCAAAGATTAGCGTTTTGGTCCAACCTGCAGCTGTTTCGCTTTTGGCTGGACTGGCCCTCTCGGCGAAATTCAATGCGCATTGTCACGACTGGAGACTGGACCCTTCTCAAGAAGAAACAAGCAAGGGGAGGACCTTGTTTTAATGGTAAACGTAATGAAGCTGTACATGCGGAACCAAACCAACACCAAACCAACATGGTTCTCTTCAATGGGTGGCTTGTTGGGGTCGCGCCTGGAGGCACGCGAGGCACACGCGCTGGGGCACCGGATGCGGCGCCACCACCGCCGTGAACGGCGTGCAGTCCGCGCAGAAGATCTTCCCGCAGCCTGTAGTCCCCCCCCCGCCGAGCGCGTGTGTGCGATGGCGCGTGTGTGCGGTGAGCGCGTGTGCATGCGCATGTGTGTCGAAGGAGAGAAGAGGCGCAAACACGTGTACCGCGGCAGTGATGCTTGCGGCGCCAGATGGGGAAGAAGCTGGCGTTGCAGCCGCGGCAGGCGCTTACGTCTTCGTCGCGCTCCCAGTGCTCCTGCCACTCGCTCTCGCTCACGCTCATCGTGCGCCGCCGCGTCCCCGCCGTCGGGTCCGACCCGCCCAGCAGCGTTCCGGTCTCGCTCACCGTCCTCCTGTTCACGCCCGCGCTCCCCTGACGGTCAGCCTCATCCCTCCTTGTCTTCGTTCATCGTCGGCTTCGGGCTGGGCGACGAACCGAGGGCTCATGAGGGCCGACGTCGAGGACGAGCGCTCGTGGCCGTGGGCGCCGGCAGCGCCGCCAGCGTGATTGCGGAGGACGCCCGCCATGGCCCGGTCGTCGGCGGCAAACGAGGTCAGCACGAGGTGGATGTCCCCGTTGGGCGCCAAATCAAACGGGCTCCGCCCGGCCTGCACAAGCCCACCAGACATGATGACGTCAGCGTAATTACATTAGTAGCATAGGGAGCCTCCCAGAGATGATGAAGATGAAGACGAACCTTGTTGGCAAAGTTGGCATCGGCGCCGCGCTCGAGGCAGAAGCAGATGTTCTCGAGGGCGCCCTTCCGGACCACCAGGGCATGAAGCGGCGTGTTGCCCTGGTCGTTGGCTGCATTGATGTCGGCCCCGCGAGCGAGCAACAGCCGCGCCACGTCCCGGAAGGCCGACGGGCCGGGGCCCAGCGCCGTGAGCTCGCCCTCGGCCGCGGCCGCCATCCGGAGCGCCGTCGCGCCGGCCTTGTTGCGCGCGTTCGGGTCGGCTCCGCACTCGAGCAGCACACGCACCGACTCGACTTGGCCTCGGGACGCTGCGTGTGGATCACGCTGACGTCAGCATCCTCTTACTGGCGTCATGCTGATGTCATCACGCTGAGATGGCGTACCGGCGAGGTGGAGGGCGGTGTGGCGGAAGGGCTCAAAGGCGGCGTCGACGGCGGCTCCAGCGGCGATGAGCGCCTGCGCAACGTGCGCGTGGCCCAGGCAGGCCGCCGCGTGCAGGGCCGTCAGCCCGTCGCGTCGGCAGTGGGCCTTCACGTTGGCCCCGCGCTCTACCAGCAGCTTCACCACCTGCGCGTGGCCTGGCGTGCGTACAGCAACCACAACAACAAGGATGAGGAAGGTGACGATGGCTGCGCCGCTGTCCAACAACAAAACGATGATGGTGGCATGCAGCAACACGAGGAGACGAGTACCGCGGCCGGCGGCGAGGATGAGGCCCGGGTTGCCCGACGTGTTCTGCGACTCGATGGCTGCGCCGCTGTCCAGCTGGACCTCAAGTGAGCTTGGAAGAAGATGGCAACTGATGATGTATGAATGAATTGGATGAGGAAGGGGAGACGTACGAGGAAGGTCACGACGTCGAGGTGGCCCATGGAGCAGGCGTGGTGAAGAGGAGTCATGCCGCTCTGCGACGTGCGGTGGTCTACTGGCACGCCCGCCTCGAGCAATACTCGAAGCGCCTCGAGACGACCCTTGTCTGCCGCGATGTGGATGGGACCCGCGAGCTGTTTCCTTTCCTCCTTGCGTGGATCGGCTCCATATTGAAGAAGGAGCTTGATCTGCAAACGTTGTGGTTGAAATCGATACGATTAGGCGAGATTAAATTATTGCACTACAAGAAAATGGGGAAAATGGGAGGGCAATACGAGATCGACGTCGCCTCGGGCGGCGGCAGAGAAGAGAGGTGGTACGCCTTGACAGCCACCGTTCTCGGGTGAGGCCCCCTTGGCCAGCAGGCTTTGAGCCGCGCGTGCATTGCCGCACAGCACAGCCGCGTAGAGGGGTGTGAGGCCGTGCTCCTCATCCTCCAGGTAGAGAGCCTCTTCATTGCCGCTGCCGCCCATGGAAGAGGCAGATAGGTTCCCGAAATCGAGGCCAAGAGAGGGGGCGCCCCTGAGCGCCCGAGGGAGAAGGTCCTCGAGCGCCTCATGGTCGCTCTGCCACACCGCCGCGTGGAGCTGGCTACGCCAGCCCCCCTTCGTGCCAGTTGAAGAGGACGAGGCGGCCGCCGTCGTTTCGGCCGAGGCCACGGGTGGTGTGGCCAGAGCAGCCTCCATAGTTTTGTGGAAATGAGCCGCAAGCAAAATTTTGTGTTTTTTCTTTTCACTTTACACTTCAAGAGCAAATACACTTCTTGCCTTTCCTATGATCATCGGTCGAACGCTTCCGTGGTTGGTCCTGAGGTGATTGAGGTTTCGCTGGTGGTAGTTGTATCTGCTCCTCTGTCCCTTCTTGCTCCTCCTCCTGCTCGCCCCAGAGGGCTGACAAGTAACGGCCGAGCTCAGCGCAAGCCTCACCGGACATGTACTCCATGTAAGAATAGGCAGGATGTCGGATCGTGCTGTTCCACATCTCCACCTTGGCGTCAGTGAAGAGACCCACGGGTCGCGGCAGAGTGGCCGTAATGATAACCACAGGCGGCGCCCAGGACACCTGAAGACTCAACGTAAACGCACATGGTCAAGCTCAATGAAATGGTCACCAAGCCGGGGAAAGGGGTCCTGATGGTGCGTACGCAAAGGCCCAGCGCCTCAGTGGGTGGAACGGCTTCAACAAGGGCGAGCAGCCGCGCGACCTGCTCCTTGTCACTTATAGTCTTGGTCTGCGCCTGCCCAGGACCTACCTGACGGCTCAAAATCACCACCTCCGCTTGCCCAGCATCACCAACCTGTGCCTCGCGTGTCTCCTCCATCTTGTTGTTCACGCTAAACGGCATCTTTCACTGCACCACTCACTGAAGTAAATGCCTTTTTCTGATTGGCCACCTTGTTGGTAGCCGGATAGTACTGGTTCGAGTCCCACCCTTGTCAAAAAAAAAAATAAAAATGAATAGCGCCTCAACAATCAAGATGGAGCGTGAGCAATTGGTGACAGCCGACGGCAGTGTGCGGAGGACGATTATCAAAGCTGGCTCTGAACCTCGCAGGACCCCGCCGCAGGGTGCCGTCGTTTACGGTACGTTAGGCCACAAGTGCATTTTTGACGCACGCCAATCAACTCTTGACTCCTTCTTTTTCACCCGTGCAGTGGACTTTGTGGGCCGACTTGTCGGTGTAGCGGAGGAGGGCTCCGTATTTGACTCCACACGCGAGCGTGGGCACTTCTTCTCCTTCACGCTCGGCCAAGGTAGTGCATCCCCCTCTCTGCTAAGGACTGCGCGCTGACCCTCTTCCTCTACAGAGCAGACGATTCCAGGGCTGGAGCTGGCCGTGGCGCAGATGACCGAAGGCGAGACGGCTTTCATCACCATCGCCCCTCAGCAAGTCGGTATCCGCCGTGCATGATTGTCGTGTTCTCTGCGGAAGTGGGTCGCTGACGACATTGCATGTTTTTTCTGTCCACTCGCAAGGCCTACGGACCGATGGGCAACGCGCAGGGCTTCCACGGCTGCGGCCGGCCGATCCCGCCCAACGCCACTCTCCAGTTTGAGATGCAGCTGCTTGACTGGGACGAGCAGCCGAGCCGCCAGCTGAGCCGCGCGGAGGCGGTCAAGGCGGCGGAGCGGCTCAAGGCCGAGGGCAACGCCCTGTTCGCCAAGGAGGCACAGGGGGCTGGGATTGCCCGGGCCGCGTGTAAGTACCAGCGGGCCCTCGCCCTGCTCGACCGGGGCCGGGGCGACAACAACGCCGTGGGCCTGGCGGCGACGGCGCTACACGGCGACGAGGACGAAGACGAGGACGATGACGACAAGCAGCGGCGCGAGGCCCTGCTCTCGGTCTGCGAGCTCAACCTGGCCGCGTGTCAGCTCAAGCAAGGGCAGTACGCTGAGGCGGCCGCGTGCTGTCGCCGCGTGTTGGCCCGCGAGCCCAACAGCGTCAAGGCGCGCTTCCGGCTGGGCCGGGCCTTGGCCGCTCGGGGCGAGCTCGAACAGGGCCAAGAGGAGCTCGTGCGCGCGCTCGCGCTGGCCCAGGACAGTCGCGAGGGCTCGGCAGCACTCGCCGCAGAAGTCAACCGCGAGCTGCGCCTCGTGAGGCAGAAGCTCCGGGCCTATGAACAGCGGCAACGGCAGCTCTACGGCCGCTTCTTCAATCCGGCCGCCGGAGGCGGTCTCTACTCGGACGAGGAGCTCGCCGCCGCGGCCAAGCCAGTCCGGCGCAAGTGCAACATCTGGTACATGTTGTTTTTGTTGACGTTGATGTTGTGGCAATTGCTGTTGTTGTTGTTGTGGTCGGTTGATGTCGTGGGATGCTCACGACATACACACATCCCTGCAGCGGAGAGGAGGTAGACGAGGTGCAAATGGCCCGACACGTGATCAAAAAGCACAGCAGCGAGAGCAAGAGCCCAACAACCAGCAATGTAGCGGAAGAATAGAGCCCAGTGGGAGACGTGATGGCCTGCATTCACACCCGTCGGGAGTGGGGTCAACCCAGTTTTCACAACCACAAGAGCAACAACGCACCCCGACCAATGGGGAGAAGGGCTGGTTTCCTATACGCCCGCTCGGGCCCGATGAGTCCCGATGGCGCATGCATCCCACTAAAATCCCTGATTGCAGCCTTGCGCGGATTGGTTGTTGCCTTTCACTTGTCGCGCTTGTCAGGCAGTAGCGCCAGCTCACCTCTCACCGGCTGAGTTGTCCAGCTCTATCTCGTTCTTCTTTCTGCCTCGGGTCGACCCCCAATTGCTGCTGTTGTTGTATTATTTGTGTGAAGTGGTGGTAGCGGTCAATTGAAGCCTTCAAGCGCGAGAGGATGAGCGAGTTTGTGGTCCAGCAACCCTTCTCCTACCAGACGGCGACGATGATGCCATATCCCTCGTCGCTCTACGACCAGCAACGCGCGCTCGAGATCCAACAGCTTCAACTGCATCAACAAGCCCTGCTTCAACTCCCACGACATCTTCAGCCCGAAGTTGATCAGTTAGGTCTGTGGGGGACGGCCTCCTTGTCGACAGCCGGTGGCTGGTGGGCCCAAGAGGCCGTGACCACCTTCGCGACGCCGACGACCTCGACCATGCCCACGGCCAAGCGGCGCAGGATTGAGCCACAACAGCAGCCATACGGCAATGACAGCGGCCTCACTGGCGACAGCCAGCAGCTCGCGGGGAGCATCAGCCTCCCGCTCCTTTATGTTCCTTTTCCGCAGATGGGCAACTCCTGTCCACCTCCGGCCGCAGCGGACGGCGAGCTCGACTTGGAGCGGGAACTCGATATGCTGCTTCATCACGGAGAAACGTCGTCGCCTGCGACGAGCACCTCCTACTTGCCTTCGTCTCCTTTCTTCAACTTGGGCTCGCCCAATTCTTCGTTTGCCACCGGAGGACAACCTCCGGCCGACCTCTCATCCTCGTCTTCATCCTCCTCATGCCCTTCCCCGGTTTTATCGTCCTTTGCTTCGCTCCCGTCGTCGCCAACCACCCTCTCGGTGTCCCTGCCGTCGACCTCGGCCCTCGCCGAGCCTTCCGTGTGTTCGGCGACACTTCAACAAACGGCAGCCGCGGAGATCCTGCCGGTCCAGGCCACGGTCACCCTCGCCCATAAGCCACGGGGCTCGCAAGGCACCTGGAGCGAACTCCGCGCGGACCAACGCATCCGGTACGCCGTTTTTCTATTTTGAAAAAAAATAACAAAACATTTCAATTTAAGATCCTAATTCTATTTTAAGCGTTTGAAAAAGAACAATCTGGTCTTATCGAAAGTCGTTTGAAATGGCTCTCGTACAGAGTGACGAAGGGGCGCGGAAAGCGGCTTCGACTGGAAATCAAGAGTGACCGCCGCTTCGACTGGCCGGACGTGCGGCTGCAGCTGGTCGACGTCGCGGGCGAGGCGCCTCTGTCGCGAGTAGAGAGTGCTTGCATCGATTTCTTCGTCCGTAACGACCGCAGCACCATGCGGGTACTACTACTTCGCTAAGTCGCTTTTTTGGAGCGCCCCGAAAAGACGGAGTGTAAGATTCTCATCTCTCATCTCTCTCTACGCACAGGATGATGAAGATGGCGGCTCGACGGCGGTCATTGAGCTGCTGGTGTCTCGGGTGCGGGCCAAGCTGCAGTTCGAGGTCGTGGTGGACACTCGGCCCCGGTGTGGCGCGACGGAAGGGTGGGTCTGGCAAGGACGTTGCGTACCTTTCACAACGCACAACAACGGGAAGGACCGCCCGCCGAGGAGAAAGAGAAGCGCGGCCGCTGTGGCGCCAACAACAGTTAGCGGACAAGGACTTTGACCCATGACCCGTGGTCCATAGACAGAAGTCGCTGTAAAAAAAATGATAGGTTGTTGCCAAAAATAGGAGACAAACCCCTTCGCCCACGGCCAAGCTTGGCCGAAGCCGAAGCGAATGTTTGGGTTCTCAACGAACACGGAGATTTATTCCATGGCTGCCAGCCAGGCCTTTTGAGGTTGTGCAAACGCCCAGACTGTTCAGTTTCAAGCTTTTGGACATGTGCGAACTGCTTCACATCCAGCCTGCCACGAACTTCCACCACCACTCAAGCGACTACAACCTTCTTCTTCATTACGCCCTGGACAGTAACAGCCCCAATGCACCGTTGTCTCCCGAGAAAACGAGTGCCAAAGTTTGGAGATGGAAACACGAGGCCATAGGCCTGGCCAAGCGCCCCCACCCTGAAGATCAAGAGCAAGTCCAGGAGGCTAACGAAGAGGCTACTGCGCCTCCTCTCTCAAAGAAGCCGAACATTTTGAAGTGGACTGCGGCCAGCTTCGGGGAGCAACAACAGACCCCGGCAGTGATCGAGTTCGACCTGGAGAGAGAGCTCGAGATGTTGCTCAACGAAGACTACACGCCTCCAGCTCCATGCTCCTCTTCAACCTCTACTGCTGGATCCTTCTTGAACACCGACAGCCTCTCCGTCTTCAACTCTGAGTTCAACTTGCCTCTATCTCCTTTCCCGTTGCTCTCGTCCACAGTGGTCACCATGCCGATGTCCATCCCGCTCACTCTACCCAGCGACCCACCAACAACATCAAGCGAGCAGTCGTCAACCCACAAACCATCTTCTACTTTGTCGGAAGAGTTTTCCGTAACTGCTGAGCTGTTGCACCGGCCGAGAGGATTTCAAGGTCGGTGGATGCCGCTTGAGCAAGACCAGCGAATAAGGTCGGCCCCGCTTTTGTAGCGCTCTTTCCTCCTGTGCTCATCCAGGTGGCTTCTTCTTCGCCCACAGAGTAACCAAGGGGATGGGGAAACGGCTCAAGCTTCACGTTACTTGCTCTCACAGCCTCCGGTGGTCAGATCTGGCGGTCAATCTTATCGATAGCACAGAATACGTGACACAGCCGAGTGATCACCTTGGTATCGCCGTATGCCACGATAAAGCCGTCATCACTGTACGACATTTCTTTCTACACCATCTTGCTCCGTTCCGTGGCTTCTTGCTCACATCGCTGCCGCAGCACCACCACGATGGCAGCTCAACCGCCGAGGTGGAACTTCTGGTATCCCGGCTAAGAGCCAAGCTACATTTCCAAGTCAACATCATTTTGTCAGCAGAGGATGGCCAATTCGTCTCCTGGTGCGGCAATACCGTCTGCTTCACCACCCACAACAACGGCAAAGACAGCCTTTCCCGTAGGAACTAAACCACCAGCCTGCTGCCTGTACCACTCTTTTTCAGCTCGATATCCCCCCTCCGACTGTGCGGCCGGTCTGGTTTCTCCTTTTCCGTTTGTATTCTTAGCATTGTTACATACCAACAATCTCAAGCGTTTCATGATAAAACCATCTTTGGGTCAAAGACCGCAAGTGCATCCGAAAAGTTCAAATTAGGGATGGGAACGCGTCGGGGGCCGGCCCTTCCCTAGGACCTTATGCTCACTGTATTCCCTTTCCCCTTTCCCCTTTCTTCTGCGCATGGCCACTTCTTCCTACCCTCTGCTCACCCACTCCCTGTCTTGCTCGGCCACTTCACCAATGCCTACAGGGGAGACAGGGAGCGAGGCTGAAGCTTGCAAGCCTGTCCTGCCCTCCCTGAAGACGGTGTTGGCCCTTCTGCGACACCCACCGCCGGAGCTCATGCCTTTCTTCTTCCCTCCTCCAGTCACGGTCGACCTCACATTGGCCCACAGGCCTCGGGGCTCCCGTGGGGAGTGGGTACCTCTGGTGCCGGAGCAAAGGATCCGGTGCGTCTCTTCCCTTCCTCTTTCCTCTTCTGCTTCCTCACTTTTGAGGTCTATTTCGAGCCTCTACTCATGTTGCGTACTGTCATGACAAAAACATTGTTGCAGAGTAACCAAGGGGAAAGGAAAGAGGCTGCGGCTCAGCATCCGGTGCAGCCAGCGGTTCCTCTGGCAGGACCTCCGGGTGAATATCATTAACGTAGACGAACGGAACGAAGGCAATCCTGACTATGTCAAGCAGTTCTACGTCTGTTCCGAGCGATGCTCGATCGTTGTACGCCTTGCTTCTTAAGGCCCCAGCAACATGCCTAGGCGCACTAACCGTGGCGAGCCGTGCAGCATGACCAGCAAAACGGCACCACAGTGTTTGTCGAAGTTCTCGTGACCATCGTTCGGGCAAGGCTGGAGTTCAGCGTCCAAATACTGTCGCAGGAGGTGGGCGGCGTCGTTTGGCGCGGCGTAACGCCGACCTTTATCACACACAACAATGGCAAGGATCCTAGCCAGCCATCTTCCGCCCACCTGCGCCCGGCACCCGAGTCCTACGCTACGTCTTCTTCTTCTTCTTCGGCTTCACTTGCCGCTCCAACCCTCACGGGATCGATGCCCCACCCCGAGCTGTCCGGCTTTGGGGAGAAAAAGAGAGGAACAAAAGAAAAATGAGAACTGAAAATAAAAATGAAAAATATTTAACGAACCAGCTGCAAGTTCAGAAGATGGAAGAGAAGGTGAACGATGCAGCAATCCTGGCAGCTCTGCATAAGGCTGTAGGCAAGGAGAAGCTCGAGAAGGGGGTAGACGCGGCTGTTTTGGAGTATCTGGTGGCTTTGGTCCGCGGCATCGTGGACGAGCACGTTGAACAAAACAAGGTTGCGCAAGCCGGGGCGGCTGTCGAGGAGGCCATAACGCCTCTGCTGCTGGCGCACGGCCTGGCTCAGGATGAGCAAGAGGTGGCTGCCCAGTGCAGCGCCCTCCTGCTCGCCCTCGACCTGGCACCAGGCAGCGGAGCACATGACGCGGACGACCACCTTAAGGTTTCTTTTTTCTTGTTTGGTTGTTCTTTTACTTGGTTTATTTTAAGCCCTGCTGGTGTGATCAGGTCCTGGCTCGGCCTGTGCAGTTGCAAACTCTGCTTCCTGAAGAACCCAAAGCCCCCGCCGCGCCTCGCGAAGAAGTTGTGCTGCCGCCACCCAAAGGTACATCCCTCTACTTTACTTCACTATGCCTTGAAAGCTGGAAATGGCTCTAATGGGCCAATGCAATTGGTGTCTTGCTGCCTGCTCGCAACAGAGGAGGTGGACACTGTGGCCGAATTTTTGCGTGGCACGAAAGACCCAGACCCAAGGGCACGCCCCCCTCCCGCCTGCGGCCCATGTCGCAGGTCGGAGCCGACGGGGCCTCACACGTGTATGACACACCCCAGACGCGCAAGCTCTACCTTCGCGAGTTGTGCCCGTGTCACGTCAAGCGCGACGTTGAGATCGTGTGGGACCGTATCTTGGAGATGACCAACGTACGTGGACTTTCTTGGGACCACGCCTAATTGTCACGTCGGGGGAGGTGCCGCGAACGCCGTCACGAGGCCTGACCTCTCTGGGCGCTGGGAGTTCACTGCCCACGCCATTGGCTGAGCTGATGATGGTGACCGCTTGATCGGGGGCGAGACCAGGACCCGGACTCGAACGTACGGTACCAAGTGCTCCACAATTTGTGCGATGGTTCGCCCGCCACACGCGAGAACGATGTCATTGCCGCCCTCGGTATGTTGTTGTATTGGGGGGGGGGGGCTCACAAGCCCACACCACGAGGCCTGACCTCTCTGGCTACTCAGAGCGGATGCACAACGACGAGGACAAGGTGATTCGGCGCAAGGTGCACAACGTGCTTACGCACTATCGCAAGACGGGCAAGTGGAACATTATGTGAGTGTGAGGCCTGCATGCAGTAGTAGAGTTGTTTTTGCCTGACCGGGTCCTGGCCCAACCCGACAATGGCCAGAACGGTTTCAGCGAAGCCCGTTGTTTATTGCGCAACTCCGAGATAATTCGAATCACCCGTCTTCGGGCGTGCTGGCCAAACACCGTCGGGGGGAGTGATTCTTCTTCCTGGCTAGGGCCGGTTCCTGGCAAAGGCCGAGCCGAAGCAACCCCCCTCCCCCCTGGCGTCGGGTGTCGGCAGTGTGCACGATAGCGAACTCCCCTCCCTTTAAGTACCACAGACACCCGCAATGGCGCAAGCCAAGCATGAAGCGTCGCTTGCCCAACACTGACACGACTACACTCACCACAGACGTGTGCTGGGACTTTGAAGAAGAAGGAGAAGAGGAAGACATCAACAAAGACATCTTTCACTGGGCCGGGCTCCACACAAGCACGGAACCACTTCACAAGCGACAGAAGATGAGCCACAACCCGTCCCGCCCAAATAGCAGCGACGGCAGCGACAAAGACCACAACGACTTGCCCTTCGAGCTTCCCCACTTCCAGCTCGATGAAGTGTGTGAGCTGGTGGGTGCCAGCGATGGCTTCGCTGACGTCAGCATGCCCCGACACGAGAGCGGCCAGCCACACAGCGACGAGCTGGACTTGGAGCGGGAGCTCGAGTTTTTGCTGCAGTCGCCCATGCTCTTCGCCTCGCAGGACCTGCCCATGCCGCCAGACCCGTCCTTCCACGAGCTCATGTCTCCTCGCCCCACCCCGAGCTCCACCTGCACCTCTCCTTTGTCGTTGTCCTCCTCGGGCTCCTCTTTCCCCCTTCCTTGTCCCGCAACTCCGCATCCCTCGCCTCAGATGCCCACCTTTGATTTTCACGTGATGTCGCCTTACCTCTATGCCGAGACCAGCTCGGCTTCCCTCATCCCCCAACCTCCCTACTCGATGCCGCTGTCGATGACACCAAGCCCGAGTCCGAGTCCGAGCTCTTCCTCCTCCTCCGCCACGACAACCTCACTCGTCCCCATCCTGCCTGCGCCCACGCTGCCCTCGCCGCCCTTGGGTGTGAGGCCCTCATCTCCACCACCGAATCGACCGCCGTCGGCCACGGTCGTGCTCACACATAAACCACGTGGCTCGCAGGGCCACTGGCTTCCCCTCAACGAAGATCAACGGATCCGGTAGGCCTGTTTCCCAACCCATTTTCGCTTTATTTTCTGGGTGATGGCTAAAACACTTTTTGTGTTCGCTGTGGTTGCAGCGTGACCAAAGGGAAGGGCAAGCGACTGCGCCTCGAGCTCCGCTGCACACATCGGTTCACCTGGCAAGAGCTGCAGGTGGGGTTAGTGAGCATCAACGAGGCGGACGGAGCCCAGCAAGAATGCTCCGACTTTGTCCTGTGTCCCGACAGAAGCAGCCTGCAGGTGCGCCTCTTTCTTCTTTCTCTGTTTTGGCCACGAACGTGTCACTGATCTTGTCTACTTTTTCTTTCGCCTTTTGCAGGTGGAGGACGGAGGAACGACGGCAATGGTGGAAGTGCATGTGTCGCGCATCCGGTCCAAGCTGCAATTCCACGTCGGCATTCAATCGGCTCCAGGAGGCTGGACCTGGCACGGACAGACCGTCGCCTTCACCACCCACAACAACGGGAAGGACCAGCTGCCCCGAAAGCGAGGCGGAACCCCGCGGGGGAAGTGAAGAGTCGTTCTGCATCGTGCTTTGGAGTTTGTTTTTTTTAGTCCCTCTCTTCTTTCCTTTTGTTTCCCGCGGTGGAGCTCTCGTTTAGAGTGTATAGTTCAACCAAACAGAGCCCCGTTCACGTTGTTGGTCTGTAGCGCCTCGTGCTCTCCCAAACCACGGCAATCGGGAAATATGAAAAGCGGGGGAAATGGGCGGATCGACACGCTTGAAAAACCGCGTGAAATGCAAGTAAGACAAGAGCTCAAAGATGGACCACTCCACGACACGCGAATCGCTTTTACGTTCGATTTTGTTTTTGTAGCTGAACAAAAGAACAACAGGCCACCTGTTGAGAGAGACACGCGTGCTTGTGTCATAAAAAGCTGCTTGAAGAAGACGACCCATTTATTGCCATTTCGGTTTCGATTGGAGGAACAAGCTAGTGAAATCGACGCAACAAAAAGCTTCCACGCTCTGCCACTCTCCGACCGAGCACAGAAGGATAGGGCATGAATTCACTCGATAGGTCGCCTGCACCGAGGAGTACGGGCGGGAGCGGGATACCTGGTGCGGCCAAACGACCAGCCCGCACGCCAGCGCCACGGGGCCTCGACGCTGATGGAACGGCGATGGGTGTCTCGTCGGTCCCATTAGAAAATCCTCCACCCAAGCGCATCGCAGGCAAAATTGTACCTTCTCCGTGTCTTCATTTCATCCTTCCCACCCCTCCCGTTTTGCTTTCCTTACACAGTGGCGATTTGCTGCAGCAATTGGGCGAGCTGTTAGGCCGTGGGGCGTTTGGGCGAGTCTACAAGGGCCTAAACTTCCAAACGGGCGAAGTCGTCGCCGTGAAGCAGACCCGCAAGACCGACCTCGAACCCTCACAGCTGCCGGCCATCATGGTGCTGCTGCCTCCCATCACTCTTGTGTGGTTCTTCTCTCTCTCCTCATTCATGAGGGCTCATCATCGCCTACCATCGTCATGCAGCACGAGCTCGAGCTGTTGCAGAAGCTGTCTCATCCACACATCGTCAAATTCCTTGGCTACTACGAAGTGGACGACTACCTCTTCTTCGTCATGGAGTACGTGGAGAACGGGTCGCTCAACGAGACGATGAAGAAGTTTGGCGTCTTCCCCGAGGAGCTGCTGGTGCTCTACATCGCACAGGTGCTGCAGGGCCTCAAGTACCTTCACGACCAAAACGTCATTCACAGGTATGACCTCACCCAGTACCCATTTATTTATTTATTCTTCTATTTATTTTATTATTATTCAATTCATTTTTTCGCAGAGACATCAAGGGGTGCAACCTCTTGTTGACGAAGGAAGGCCGAATCAAGCTGGCCGACTTTGGAAGCTGCACCAACGCCGCCGTGGACAAGCAGTTCACGGTGGTCGGCACGCCCTTCTGGAGTACATGCTGCCCTCATACCGTCATGCTTCTCATAATGTGGTTTGCTGACGTGTCAAAATGATGTATGTGTGTGCGACAGTGGCGCCGGAGATCATCTCCGTGGAGGGCGGAGAGAAGGTGTCCGACATCTGGAGCCTCGGCTGCACCATCATCGAGCTGCTGACGGGCAAGCCCCCATATTGGGACGCCGGAGCCATGTCGGCCCTCTTCAAGATGGTCGCCTGTGAACACCCGCCTCTTCCCGAGGGCATCTCTGAGGTCTGCCTCTGACTCTGCATTATTCTTTCTTTATTTATTTATATTTTAATATTTATATTTTGTTACTGACGTGTGGAGAGTACAGGAGCTGAAGGACTTTTTGCTAAAGTGCTTCACCCGAGACGTGCGGGTCCGCCCGGGGCCGGACGAGCTCCTGCGGCATCCATGGATCTGCAAAAACGTCCGACCGGTTCGAACCCCTCCGAGGAATTCTTTTTCTTCTTCTTCTTCTTCTCGAGCCTTCTGGCTGACGGCGCTGTGTGTCTCCAGGAGCAGGAGGTGCCGACTCCCTCGGCGGCCGAGATCCACCGCACGATTCGTGAATACAACACCAAGCGACCGACCGCCGCCGGCTCCGCGCCGGTCGTGACCACCAACGAGACCGGCCAGACCGTCGACGCGCGCAACGGCCGGCCCGTCCGAGGTGCGCACCTCAGCCCTCATGCGGGCGCCCGGCGTCGGCTTGTCTGACAACGCGTGTGCGCGTCATTGGCCAGTGCCCAAGACGCAGAGCGACGCGGCGCACAAGTGGGAAGAGATGATGACCAAGTACCAGAAGCTGGCCGAGGAGAACCGCGCGCTCGTTGCGCAGGCCAACGGGATCAACCAGGACAGAGCTGCGCTCGAGGACCGTGTCAACGAGCTCGAGCGCAAGCTGGCCTCCCAGAACGAGGAGGTCGAGCGCCTGCGGGCCAAGCTGGCCGCCGAGCAGCAGGCCCGCCAGCGCGCCGAGCGCGACTACGATGAGCTGCGTAAGCGCTACAAGGACAGCTCTACCTCCACCTCCAGCTCGAGTTCCAGCAGCAAGCCCAAGGCGTCATCGTCGTTTGCCACAGCAGCCCCGTCGCCTTCGTCCTCAACGAAGCGACCAGGCTCCTACTCTTATTCTTCGTCGTCCTCGTCGTCCTCGTCGTCATCGAGCGGCTCGTTACGGTCAAGCGGCGGGGAGCGCGATCGCACGCACTCGTTTGACCGCAGCAGCGCGGTGCCGATGCCGACGGTGACGGAGAGCAGCGCGACGACCACCACGACCACCAGCAGCGGCCTGCTGAGCCCGTCAGTGGGCCACGCGAGCCCGGCCGTGGGCACCGTGCCCAGCCGGCTGCGGGCCGAGCGGGACCACGAGCGGAGCAGCAGCATCGGCAGCAGCGCGCTGATGATGAGCGACGGTGGCGGCGGCAGCAGCGGCAGCGGCAGCCGTCTGGTCCCGTCGGCCGAAAAGCGGCGACGGCCGGCCAGCCAGACCATCCCCTCCAACCACCTCGACATGATCAACCCACCGTCAACGCCATCGCCTTCCTCTTCAGCACCATCACCATCTTCCTCTCTCAGTGCGGCAGCGTCCTCTGCCTCGCCCGAGTACAACAGGTCGCCCGTGCCCTCGCGCCGCGGCACTGCCCCAGGCATCAGCTCGGGCAGCTTCATCGCCGGCGACTCCGGCGTTCCCTCCCCGGCTTCTGCATCTTCGTCGTCGTCGTCTTCGGCTTCACTTTTGTCGTCGTCGTCGTCGTCGGCCGGGAACTCCCTGTTGTCCTCATCGGCAGCCGCGGCCGCGGCCCGCAAAAAGCGGACGCCCAAGATCTGCACCGCCTGCGCCAAGCCCATCGCCCGAGACGGGCGGTTAGCCATGGTTCGTTGGCGTTGTTGTTGGTGCGACGTGATGACGATGATACTGACTTTTTAATAATGCGCAGGGCAAGCCGTGGCACCACGACTGCTTCAAGTGCAGCCACTGCCACCAGGTGCTCGAGGAGTTTATCGAGCGCGACGGGCGCCCTCTGTGCGTCACCGACTTCAACGCCCTCTTTGGCAACCGCTGCGGCGGCTGCGGGGAGATCATCCAGGGCCAGTACATCCAGGCCATGAACCGGTTCGTCGTCGTCGTCGCCGTCCTCCTCCTCCTCCTCCTCATGTGGTGACAAACAACTCAAAGAAAAACAACACCACAAACAATCAACCAACAGGTACTGGCACGCGGGCCACTTCCGCTGCTGCGCGTGCAACACCAACATCCAGGGGGGCTTCATCGAGCGCGACGACAAGCCCTTGTGCGAGCCCTGCTTCAAGTCGGGCAAGTGAAGCAACAGAAGAAGAAGAAGAAGAAAGAAGAAGTAAAACACACCCAACAATTATAAAATCAATGTTTGTTGTAAAGGTATGTGGGAGCGGAAAGGGCTATTGCTGGAACGTTTTCACTTGGGAAGTGTGGTGACAAAGGGTCACCGACGCTCTTGATCATCCAATTGGCGAATTGCAGGTTTAACACGCCGTGGAATGCTTGGCATGTCGCCGCACGGCCGTTGCGTGAAGGAGAGGAAAGAAGGCAACGACCGACGCAACTGCAGAAGTTCACGCGAGGGCAGGTGGATCGCAAGACTGACCTCTCGAAGGGAAAGGAGTTGGAAAGGGAGCATCTTTCGCGGGGGCGCAAAGAGCGAAACGAAATAAAAGAAAGACCAAAATAAAATGAAGATCAGCCAAGGGGCCAAGTTCAACCTAAAGGCCTCCTACAACGGGAATAACAAAAAAGACATCGACATCAGCTCTCCTAATTCGATCACCAGCGTCCTCCATGTCTCTCACACGGTTCGTCTCTCTCTCTCTCTCTCTCCCCCCCCCTCCCTCTTTGAACCCTTCTCTTATTTATGTGCCATTTTTATTCGACCCCCGTTTGCCCGGTGTGCCTCAATGCAACGACGAACGATTGCGTCATAATCGATGACGTGGGCGGGCACATCTATCTTCAGGACGGCTCGTCGGTGTCGACGATAGTGCGCCGGCTGGAGGAGAAGCTGAACGCAACCGGCCCAACACATGACCTCAAGTCCAGCGCCGGGCACGCGGTCACGTCGGCTGCGGCGACCGCCGCCCATGCGGCGGCGCTGGACATCCCCACGCCCCCGCCCCCGCCCGCCGTCGTTGTCGTCGGCAGCAGCCCCAGCGGCGGCTCCAGCGGCAAGCGCCCCAACAAGTTCATCGCCAAGCTCATGAAGCCCGCGGCCGCTCAGCAGCCTGCCGAGGAGTTTGTCATGTCCTCGCCCTCCAACTTCCAACACAACGTGCGTGTCGTGTCGTGTCGTGCGGTGCGCGTGTGTCGTGCGGTCCGCACGCGCGCGTGCGTGTGTGCAAGACTGACAGGAATAACATAATAGGCGCATGTGGACAACGACTACAACTGGGGGCCCGACCCGCAGAAGGTGCTCAAGCTGGGCGCCGTGCTGGGCCAGGGCGCCTACGGCCAAGTGCTCGAGGCCAAGTACATCAACACCAACTACGTACGTGCGCGCGCTGCGGCCTCTGAGACCTCCACCACCTACGTGAAAAATGTGTGGAATGCACGATCTCTCGCTCGGACTGACGCGTGCAATCCTTACGGCTTCTCTTGACCAGTTGATGGCGCTCAAGATCATTCCGACCTTCAAGGCGGGCAAGAACGTCGACGACGTGAGCCACGAGATCAACGTCCTGCGCCGATGTCGACATCCCAACATCGTCTCCTACTTTGGCTCGGCCACCACGTCCAACGAGCTTTGGGTGCGTTGATCCCCGATTGGCTGACTGGCTGGCGAGCTTGAGCGCGAGCCCATTGGACCATCGGCCAATCGTGTCGTGTGGCGGCGGCGTGCAGATCATGATGGAGTACTGCATGCACGGCTCGATGGCCACCATTGTCGACACGTTCAAGGCAGTCGACAAGCAGTTCACCGAGCGGGAGCTGGCCCACGTCCTCCACCAGGCGATCAAGGGGCTCGCCTACCTCCACAACGACCGCATCAAAGTGGTTCGTCGCTGTCGTCCCGGCCTCTGGTCTTGCGCTGCTTGACATTCCTCACGCTTACGCGGGAATGCGTGGAATGCGATCCTCTTGTGGCTCCACAGATCCACCGCGACCTCAAATGCGGCAACATCCTGGTGGGGGAGGACGGCGTGGTCAAGCTCGCCGACTTTGGCATCTCGTTCCAGCAGACGGGCTCGCGGAGCAAGGCCGCCACCCTCATCGGCACGCCCCTCTTCATGTCCCCCGAGATGCTCTCCGGCGACCCCTACAACTCCAAGGCACGCCACCACCATCACCACTTTTTTATTTATTTTTATTTTTATTTTTATGGAACAATAATCAAAACAATTATTTAACAATTAATTTAAAAATTATTGTGTTCAATAATCCCCAACCAACACAGACGGACATCTGGTCGCTGGGCATCACCGCCATTGAGATGGCTGACGGAGTTCCGCCCTATTTCAAGGACCACCAGATGCGCGTAATCCTTCCCGTCGTTCTTTGCCTCTGCTTTCGCTTTTGTTTCGTTCTTTGCCTTCGCTTTCGCACTTTATCTCGCCTTTAAATGAATTCATTTTTTTGGACAGGCGCTGTACCGAATCATGCACGAGGACCCGCCGACGCTGGCCGACCCACAGCGGTGGTCGCCCCAGTTTGTGTCCTTCATCTCGGCCTGCCTCCAGAAGGACCCCGCCCACCGCCTCTCCGCCGCTGCCCTCCTCGACGTACTACTTTCCCGGGATTTCCTTTCAGCTTTTCCTTGTCGTGGCGGAGTGCTGACGTCATGCCCACGTCACGCGCGTAGCACGAATTCCTGCGGCAGGTGAAGCCCGACGAGACCAAGACCGTCATGCGGCAGCTGCTGCAGCAGTTCGAAGAGGCCCGCCGCGAGCTCCAGCGGCGCCGGCTGGCCGGCGGCCCCGGCGGCGACTTGGTCCTCAACTTTAACGGCGGCGGCGGCCTGACCACGTTGTCGACACTGAGCACGGCCGCCGGCCCTCCCGGCGACGCCGCGCCCGCGGGCGGCTTCGCGGCCGCCTGGCGGGCCGGCGGCTGCGGGCTGACCACAACCTCGGTGTCGGTGGTGCAGCTCCGGTCGTCCTCGTCGGCGCCCACACTGTCGTCCTACGCACATCCGCCCGACGCGGCGGCTGCGGCGGCCGCCGATGGCGTGACGACGACGACGACAACGTCCGAAGAGGACGAGGCCTATGGGGTCGACTCGGGGAGCATCTCGGGCGGCAGCGACGGCGACCAGCAGGACGGCGAGCTCGGCAGCGCGCCCAGCGACGAGTTGAGCTCCGGCGGCCGGGCCTCGAGGGCGAGCAAGAAGGGCACCAAGCGCAAGAGCGGCAAGACCAGCAAGAAGAAGACGAAGAAGGGCGAGAAGGCCAACAACGCCAGCGGCGACGCCACGCTCGGGGACATGCGGGCGCTCGGGCGCCAGCGCTCCGGCGCGTTGTCGCGGGTCCCCGCGGACAACGGCAGCGGAAGCTCGAGCACCGCGAGCGGCGCACAGACGAGCCCCGTCGACCGTCGGGCGACGCTGACGATGATGCACGCCGGGCAGAGCTCGTTGGCCTTCTTCACGGGCCTCAGCCGCGGCGCGCAGCAGCTCCTGTCGAGTAACTCGGGCAGCGCGCCCACGACGCCGCGCACACTCGAGCAGCACCTCCAGTCGGACGCCGACGAGGCCTCGGATGCCGAGGGCGACGCGCAGCCGCGGACGATGGCCGAGCTGGCGCGGCTCGTGGGCGAGGAGAGCGTGGACGCCTACATGGCCATGCCCCTCGTGCAGCTCATCTACGAGCTCCACCAGTGGAAGAGCAAGCACGCCCTCCTCGCTGAAGAGCTTCAGGCCCTCAAAGGAGGAGGCGGAGCGTAAGAGCCCTCTTCCTCTCGACTCTCAAGGGCACTTCTTGTATTCATTTCCCTCCTTGCTTTGTAACTGCAAATACAACTACTTGTTCTTTACCCACCAGAGTTTTGTATTTATTTATGTTTTTGGTTTTTTAATATCATTTAAATATTTTTTTCGCAGCACACGAAGGAGGAGTTCATTTGTTGCGCTTTTGCTTGAGCTTGGCGCGTCGCTTCCGCTCGAGCTTCTCCTTCCGCCGGCGCTCCTCTTCTTCCTGGTCCTTCTTGTCCTCCAATGCGCCCAGACGCGCGCTGCGTTCACCCGACATATCGAGAGGACGTC
>NAVB01000245.1:0-13561 GCA_002179805.1 Acanthamoeba lenticulata | reverse complement strand
GCTCGAACAGAGTCAGCGTCGCGACGGCGCCGCTCTCGGGCACGTCTTCGTCTGGTTTCACGCACAACAAGGTCGTTAAACGGTTGGCCACGACACGACAAGATGGAGCTAAAGAAGTCAGAAACCTGGGCGAGGAGGCCAGTCCGGCTCGAGTTCGTCAAAGGCGATGAAGATGTCCACAAGGCCATTCAAGAAGCACCGTACGAGCACCGTGGGCGATGATGGAACGCTAAGTATGCCCACAGGCTGCAAGCACACGCGCGAGCCCCACATTCCCAGGGAATGGTTATGTGAGAACTCGATTGGTGGGCAGAGTTTCTTTCGGGGCAAGGCGCACCAGCTGGCCGCGCTTGGGCGGCTCGAAGCCGGCCGAGGGCTCGAGCGGGCCCTGGAGGGCGGGCAACGCCAGGTAACGGCTGCTCGGCCGTCGGGTAAGGATCCAGCCCTCGTCCGCGCGTCGCACCGACCGGTCCTTGCGCTTGCCACGACCGCCGGCGCCGCCATTGGCCGCATGTGTGTCGCCGTTGTCGTCGCCGCCCCGCAGCACCGTCTGTCCCCGCACTGCACGCAGGATCCGCCAATGAGCTTCATGGCGCACGCGCGCGAAAGGCATCCGCGGCGGCCAAGCCCGCCGCCGTACCCTCGTTGAGCCAGCTGATCTGCAGCTGGTAGCGGCGCTGGGCCGCTGACTCGGTTTCCTGTTGGCCCCGGCCGCCCTTGTGCTGCTTCTGATGCCGCTGGTGAATGTCGTCCATGTGCGCCATCACCTTTTGCTTGAGCCGTGTGAGGACGCTGTCGGCCAGCAGCGCGTTGTAGGGCACCACGGGGCTCAGCCCGTAGATTTCCCCGTCCTCGGTGAGGAAGTAGATGGTGAAGCAATCCCAGCTGAGCCGCGAGGTCCCGAATGTGAAGTCGATCGCCAAGAAGTCAGCCAGCCCGTCTTCTTCATCTTCGTCGTCATCTTCATAGTCAGCGTAGAGTGCCCGAAGGGGCAAAAGCTGCTCGGGCTCGTCGACGTCGGCGGCGAGGTCGTACAGCCGGAGGGTGTTGTCCGACGCGAGGATGGCGAGGTGGTTGTCGCTCAGCGGGTGCCACGCGGCCTTGACCACGCGGAGGCCTGGATTGGTGTTGTGGAAGAAGCTGCCCACGAGGAATGTCCTGTTGAGAAGCACAAGGCCGTAAAAACGTAGAGCGATTAATCGACAATACATTCTACGCAAGATGGAGGACCAAGACAGCCTGGTGGGTGCATACCGGCAGTCGACAGCGTCACGAGAGCGGGCAGCGTCCCTCTTGAAAAACTCGCGTCGTGTGTAGTCTGAGATGTCGATGATGGCGCACCGATGGTGACCCACAGCACACAGCAGATTCGATTTCTCGTTGAAGATGAGCTCGCGAATGGGGAACTCGATGGCTGGCACGCAGCGTATAGTCTGCAGACAGAGGCGACGCTCTGAGCGATGAGGGAGCGATGAAGGAAATGAAGGGCGGAGGAGCGGACCTGGTACGAGGCCTCCGCAGTTGTGTCAGCTGGTTTGACTCGCTTCAGGTTGATGACGCTGATGCGGCCATCTTTGTCTTCGGCGTTGTAGAAAAAGAGCTGCTGGAAGGAGTCAGCCGCGAGCACGTTACGCACTGGGCGAAGCTCCTGTCGGCCCGCTGCGCTGGCAGATTGCTTCTGTTGCACCTCCCGCCACAGTGCGTGGCTCTCCAGTGCACGAAGAAACGCCGTGCCTCCTATCATGGTCCGCACCCCCATTCGATTAAAATCGCGATTTAAGGCTCGTAAGGGCACCCGCTTCATAAGTGCCGCAACCCAAAGCCAATGCTCTATGTACGTACCAGACGTGTCTTTGTGTTCCATTTCGACGCGTCGTCTGCACAGCCGATTTATTCAACAGCCTTTCCAGCTTTTCATGACTGTTTCTTGACCTTTTCCTCGGGCAAAAGCGCGGGAAACCGCAAACAAGAGCAACATGGACGTCAATCAAGCAAACAAGAGCCGACTCGACCTCCACTTTGCTGCACAAGAACAGCAACAAAAGGCAAAACGAGCTGCAGCTGAGGAGCTGGCAGCCAGCAAGTTGGGCGGTAAATCACAACTTAATCAATTCTGGGCTGATTTCAACGTAATCAAGAACGAGGCTGCCCAGCTCCAAGATAATGCCACAATCGACCCTGCCGCCCGGTTGAAGCAGATCGAGGGATGCCTCCAGGCTGCTCAACAACTGCTCAACAAGTCCACACATTTTCTCCCTGCCTATGACCTTCGAACTGCCCAGACGGTTCGCGTCACGCCAAACTCATCTCCACAACGCTTGTTGTTACTCACTTTCACCACTGGCAGACCATCAACAGCCTCACCGAGGAGCTGACCAAGCAGCGCGAGCTCAGCGGTCAAAAGAAGAAGTTTGCGTTCCGCTCGCGACCAGCTGCCAAGCCAACGGCTATTGCGCCATCACAGTCCACAACAACATCGCCGCCGGTTGTGGCCGCGCCGTCCGTCCCCGCTACCGCGGTATCCACCACAGAGGAGGCCGGCTTCAAGGACCTGCAGGGCCAGACGCTTGTGTGGGAGCGCAAGGAAGAAGGCGATGAGGATGACATGGCGACCGATCTGTCTCTGTCGAACCTGACCGACTGCCAAGTTTACATCTGCGCTCCGCTGCGCGCCCTCCGAGCGCACAACCTCGTCAACTGCCGCGTCTTCGCGGGCCCCGTGGCCGGCTCGACCCTCCTCTACGAGTGCAAGGGCTGCACCTTCGCCCTCGTTGCCCGCCAACTGCGCATCCACGACACAACCGAGTCCGACTTCTACGTGGGCGTCCGCAGTCGGCCCATCATCGAGCGCTGCGCTCGCGTGCGCTTCGCGCCCTACGACTTTGCCTATGCGGAGCTCGAGACGCACCTGCGTCGGGCGGACATGGAAGCAACCCTCACCAACGATATGTGGCGCACCGTGGAGGACTTTGACCGACCCTCCCAGATCGCCAGCGGTCCCGCGCATTGGTCGCTCATCCCCGAGGCTGAGCGCCGACCTCCCGCCACCTACCCACCGTCTTCTTCTACGCCTTCATAACGATTTCTTTTATTTTTGGAATTTTATTTTGTTTTTATTTTGTATTTTTGAGTTAATTTTGCATTTGTTGTAGCCTCAGCAGAGGCGCTCGTACCAGCCGCCCAGAGTCCAAGACGAGGGCCAGAGCGGGAGTCCGCAGTTGTAGAGGAAGCCGCGGATGGTGCGTTTGTCGGGGACCACATCGTGGCCATCGCCACCGGGGCCCTCGATCTGCAGCTTGAACTGGCCCGCGAGCGGCATGAACCACCACCACCCGTCGTCACGCATTGCCGCCAGGATGTAGAAGACAGCGCCTGCACGAGTCCGACATGATAAGCGAGAGGAAGAGGAAGCAGGCACATGAACAATCAAGGAGGAGGCAGGATACCGATGAAGTAGACGATGTCAGCGTTGCGGTACATGTACTCAGTGGCGTAGATGACGGGATCGTCCTGCACTTTGCCATTGTAGGTGACGTAGACGAGCGACGCGGCCAACGTGCAGTTCCAAGCGATCACATCAGGGTCATCCACCGTGTAGCCTTCGCGACGAAGAAGGTGAGCAGATGAAACAGATGAAGAAGAAGGCAATCGAACCTCGGCCCGGGGCACGAAGGTAGGTGATCCACCAAGTGGCCACCCAGCCAAACGAAGCAACACAAGAGATGACCGCGGCCGCGGTCTCGAGGTTGTGGCACAGTTGTGTAGCGCTGTCGAGGTAGGGCGTGTCGCTTTCAGTGTCCTGATCGTCGTAGTAGAACGATGACGCGATGTAGAGGACCGCCTCCGTGATGTTGAAGAACTCAGGGATCATGATGATATGCAGCCACGGGAACCCTCGCCAGGCCCACACGTACAAGACGGCCGACACCAGATGGACAAAGTTGAACCCTGTGCACAGGCTATCTTGGTCAGTATGACCCTAAACAGAGCTGAGCACAAGAGGAGTTCTCACCTATGAAGAGCCTGTTGATCTCTGATGTCTCATAGTCCTCTGTACCAAAGTCTGTGGCAGGTTCACAGGTTAGTGGCAACACGAGCAGAGGGATGAAGGAGAACAACAAAGCCGTACCAATAAAGAGTATGCCAATGGTGTACCCAAGGTAGACTATGTTGGCAAGCATGTAGCGGTTGGTGAGCGAGTTGAGAGCTGCCTCTTTAAACTTATTCAGGGCATACTCGAAGGTGACCTCCTCCCGCTCAACGATCTTGCTCTGTCCAGGTTGGCCTGACTCACCCAATTCGCCCTTTTCCTTCAGCTCCATCGCGCTCATGAGCGTCTTCCCTTAGTTGGTCACGGAGCTAGTCAGTGACAAGTTGCTTACGTTGTTGGGCTTGGCGGTTACGCCCGTTCGTTGACCTGGCAGAGGAACGCCAAGCAGGAAAGGCATGCATGGAATTTGAATTGTGGTGTCTCGTTGCATTCCTTGAACTGCTTTCGTGGAGTTCCCGTTTAAGTTCTTCTCGTGCTTACGTGTCTGGAAAGACAAGAAGAATTTACATCCCCACCATCTCTTTTCAATCAATTCCAACCAGCCGTTACACCACCCTCTCCTTCTCGGCGATCGTTCGCAACTTTCCTTCTTTTCAATCCTATCCACTTAATGCCGCAACTCTTTGCCATCGCCATCCTCAAGCACAAGGGCCCTGAAACCGCGCCCACTCTCATCTGCACCGAGTACGAGCTCAGCTCGTTCGGTTTCTTCAAACGCGGCACCGTGCAAGAGCTGGTGACCTTCTTCATCAGGCAAGTCGTGCAGCGCACACGACCGGGCGACAAGAACGTCATCGATGAAGGGGACTACGTCTGCCATTCGTATGTGAGCGTGGAGAACCTGGCGGCGGCGGTCGTCACCGACAAGTCCTACCCAACGCGGGTGGCCCTCTCCCTCTGCGCCCTTGCCCTTTCCGAGTTTCGATCGGCCAATGGGGACAAGTGGGTTAGCGCCAGCGCCGATACGCAGATGGCAACCCCCTCGATCAAGGAACTGCTCACCAAGTACCAGAAGCCCGACGAGGCAGACAACATTTCGCGTATTCAGAAGGAGTTGGAGGAGGTGAAGGAGATCCTGCACCATTCGATGGAAGATCTGCTCAATCGAGGAGAGAAGCTCGACAGCATCATCGAGCGAAGCGAAGATCTCAGCGCATCGAGCAAGCAGTTTTTGTGGCAGGCGAAGAAGACCAATCAGTGCTGCTCCTACTACTAAGGAAGCGACTGAGCGGTCAACGAACGATGGATGTAAATTGGCTACCCCCCATTTCGGTATCGGCACCAGTCGAGAGGTGACAACATGTAAGTAAGACGTTTTCAAAGGGAGAAAGTAAAGTTTCACATCTATCCAGAAGGGATCTCGCGCAATCCCAACGCACCATTTCTTCTCTTCGCGTTCCATTTCAAGTCTTGAAAGGAATGGAAGCTGCTGGCATTCTCAAAGCACAAGACGACCACTACCGCGGCGTCATCGTCGACCCTGAAGCTCTGCCCAACGACCTCGTCGTCTTTGGCCAAATGCTCGAAGGTGCGGCCTCGTCTTCATTTCCATTCTTCTTGTTGCATTCATTCATCGCATCTGCTGTCGCGTTGGGACATCACCATCGTCTTCTTCTTCAACAAAGCCTCGCTCGTCCGGTGGCGCGAGGAGGAGAAGCGTGGGGTGTGGCTCAAGATCCCAACGGACAAGGCCCACCTCGTCTCCATCGCCATCGAGCTGGGCTTCGTCTTCCACCACGCCGACCGGGCCTACATCATGCTCACCTTCTGGCTGCCCGCCTCGCCCTCGACCCTCCCGGCCTTTGCCGGCCACTACGTCGGCGTCCGTCTCTTCCTTCCTCTTCCTCTTCTTCTTCTTCTTGTTGGAGTTGCTCATCTTCTTCTTCTTCTTCTTCTTCATCTTCATCACCTTCATGCATGAAGGTGGGCGGGGTGGTGATCAACGACCGCACGCGCGAGATCCTCGTCGTCAAGGAGCGCAACGGCCCCATCACCAAGATCTGGAAGGTTCGTGTGCGCTGCGAACACACACGCGCGCGGGACACGACACATGATCATGTAACACACACGTGCGCGCGTTCAGTTCCCGGGCGGCATGCTGGAGCCGCGCGAGGAGATACTGGAGGGCGTCGTGCGCGAGGTCAAGGAGGAGACCGGCATCGACACTGTACGCGAGATCCTCATCATCATCATCGGCCATCCCTTCTTCCTTCTCACGCTCATGGCGGGGCGGGCGACGTTGCAGCGGTTCATGTCGCTCCTGTGCATCCGTGAGAACACCAAAAGCTTCTTTGGGCGGTCCGACTTGTACTTTGTGTGCCGACTGGAACCGCTGAGCTTCGACATCAAGAAACAGGACAGCGAGATCGAAGACTGCAAGTGGATGCCTGTAAGCTCTCCCTTGCTCTCCTCTCAGGGGCTTCACGAGCTCACCCTCTTCCCTTCTCCTTCTCCTTTTGGTTCGGTCAGATCGACGAGTTTCTGGCTCTGCCCTACTACACGGGGCTCTACAAGAAGATCATCGAGCTGGCCTGCCAGAGCGCCGGGCCCGACGGCTATCGCGGGCTCGACGTGGCCGAGTCCCTCCCGCTCGCCTTTGCCCCGGGCCGCAGCCCCCTCTACTACTCCCGCCAAGACGCCGCCCTCTGAAGGAGATGTATCATCATCCTCTTCATCATCATCATCATCCTCGTCCTGTCCATGGAGTGGAACAGAAAAACGTGTTGTTGTTGTTGAAGAGTTGGTTGTTCATGTGTTGTTGTACAAAAGTTGACGCGTTTTACTCTCTCTCTCTCTCTCTCCTCTCATGAACTCAAGAGCCTGACTTCTTCTCCTCCTTCCTCTGGTCCGCGTTTACTGCGCGGCCACAGACTGCTGCTGTGGCGCCGCCGCCTGCTGTTGCTGCTGCTGGGCAGCCGGCCGACGCTGCTGCGGCGATGGCTGGCCCTGGCCGGCGTGCTGCGGCCTCGGTCCGCGGCCACGCGGCGGACGGTCACCAGCCGGACGGTCACCAGCCGGACGATCGCCAGCGGGACGATCACCAGCTGGACGATCACCAGCGGGACGATCGCCAGCCGGACGGTCGCCGCCTCGGTAGCCGCCTCGGCCACGGCCGCCGCCGCGGCCCCCACGGCCAGACCCACGCGGCCGGTGGGGTGGCGCGCCGCCAGCGCCAGCGGCGGCAGCCTCTTGAGGAGCTGCGGCAGCTCCAGAGGCTTGGTTAGCGCTGCCGTTCGCGCTCGGGGCAGCGGCGCCCTCTGCGGGGGCAGCGGCGCCCTCGGGCCGGCGGCCACCACGACCGCCACCACGACCACCGCGACGCTCGCCACGGCCACCGCGACGCTCGCCGCGACCACCGCGACCACCGCCGCGTCCACCGCGGGCGGCCTCCTGGGCGCCTTCGGACTGGGCTTGCTGTTGCTGCGGCTCAGAGGCCGGGGCCGAGACGGCCGCGGCGCCAGAGGCAGCTTCGGTCGTTTCGGGGGCCGCGGCCGGCTGGGGCGTCGCCTGAGCAGGCTCCTCCTTTGGCGCCGCAGCAGCGGCGGCGGGAGCAGCGGCAGCAGAGGGCTGCTCGGTGGCCGCGGGCTGAACAGCAGCGGCCTGTTCGGTAGCCGCGGGCTGAGCGGCGGTGGCAGGCGCACTCGTGGCAACCGCAGGTTCAGAGGCAGCGGCCGGCTGCTGGGCGGCCGGGGCCGAGGCGGCCTGCTGGGCAGGCGCCGCAGCGGTCGAGGCAGTGGAAGAGCTTCCAGAAGAGGCGGGCAGGTCGGTGGAGAAGGGAGCGAGCGACTTGCCCTTGCGGATGTAGGTGTCGTAGTCAGTGAGCTTGGCGTGGAGCGACTGGAAGCTGTGTCCAGGCGCAAACTCCTCCTTGCTGTCGTTGAGCAGCTTCAAGAGGCGCGTGAAGCCGGCATCGAGCTGCTTACCAAAGTTGTCGCCCAGGCCGAACACCTCGTTCTGCAGGTGTGTCAAAACGACGAGATCGACGTCCTGCACAAAAACAATTAGTTGATTATTATACTACACATTTCGTGTAAAATGTGCAGTCTAATACCAACGACTTGAGGCCACGAGCAACAAAAATGTTCTTGGTCTCTTCAGCTGAAGCATGAGTCGAGTGGAGGTAGCCGACGATGTGGAACAGGCGGAGGACGGTCTTCAGCTCGTGCAGCCGTTTCTTTTCGATTTAAGGAAAGAAAAGAAAAGAAAAGAAAAAAGATTAATACGCACACGAAAGAGTGCAGTGAAGACGAAAAGGTAGTGGCAGTAGTGGAAATCAACGAACCTCTTGGTGGGCCTGAGCCTCGGCCCTCTCGAGCTTAGTGAGTTCCTTCTTGAACTCTTCGAGCTCGACGATGATACGCTCAATTTCAGGCTTCCGGCTAAGGACCTCACGCTGATCGTTGTTGATTTCCTTGCCTTCAGCGAGCTTCTCCTCGATGGCAGCGATCTTCTCGAGCTTCTTCTTGTTCGCTCGCAGCTTCGAGTTGACCATGCGGAGGAATGGGTGAGCGCTCTCCTTGGCGTCCTTGTCCTTGGCGTCCTTGCCAGTGGGTTTCTCCTCTTCCGCAGCGACAGCAGCAGCGGGCTTCTTGCCGCCCTTCTTAGCAGGCTTCTTAGCCTTCTTAGCGCCAGCCTTGTCTCCAGCGACAGGAGCACTGGGCGATTGAGCGCCATTCTCGCTCTTCTGGGGCTGTTGCTGATCGACGGCAGGCTTGGGCGCCTTCTCCTTTCGCTTGCGGGGTGCTGCTTTCGTGGCAGCAGCAGGCGCCTCCTGCGTGGCAGGGGCGGTCGTTGGCTGGGCAGCCGCAGTGGCGGCACTTGACGGGGCAGCAGTGGTGTCTGACATGATGACGCCTCACTGAATTGAGTTGAGTGAGAGGGAGGAAGAAGGGGAGCTGATGAAACGAATGGAAATGAGAAGACCGCGTAGGCGCAACACTACAACGATTTTGGGATCTGTGGTGAGTAAAACCGCACCAAGCAAAATATTGTCTTTCTTGGATACTTTACTCCGCTGCGATAAAATCGTGAAATGTCGCCTTATTTTACAGCAAAAATGACATTCCAACAATTCTTCGCATTCCGGGCGTTCTCTGCTGAAGCCGATGACCTCGGGCGGCTACCTACTGCTCCTTCTTGACGGCTGTGGCCCGCGTCGGGTCGGTGGCCTCCCAGCCTCGTCCCTGGAATTCGTCCATGGTCTGTTTGTACCCACAAAAGCAAGCGATGAGGCCTAGCAAAAAGCCGTGTATCATCAAGCCGCTACGTTGGCGCTCGCACCTTGGTCACGCCAAGCGCGTGTGCGGCAAAGTCCATGATGGGCGCCGGGACGAGTCGCAGAAGGAAGACCAAGTTCACGATCCAGGGCATCACGAGATGGTGATCGTTATGCTGAATAGCGTCGACGATACGCTCGGCCACGTAGTCCTCCTCCAGGAGAGGCAGCAAAAAGTTGGTCTTCACACCGTCGAACATGCCCGTGTTGATGTAGTACGGGCACACCGCCTGCAGGTCCGCGCGGCGCCAACACACAAATGAGAAAAAGGCACCACCATCTGGAGGCGGACACACACGGCGATCGTCGTACGGTGGTGTGGACGCCTTTGACGCCGCGGCGCGCGAGGTCGAGGCGGAGGCTCTCGTTGAGGCCGTAGACGGCGAACTTGGAGGCCACGTAGTCGACCATGCGCGGCGCCGCCGAGATCGCGGCCGCCGAGGCTGCCGCGTCCAAAACAAACACAAACACGAATGAGCGATGGTGATGAGGGGCCGAGGGGATGATGATGGTGATGGTGGTACCGATGGTGACGATGTGGCCGCGGCCAGAGTCGATCATGGCCGGGAGGAAGGCCTTGATGGTCCAGAAGTGCGCCAGCACGTTGACGCCCATCGTTCGCGAGATGTGCTCGTCGCTGTCGTGCGGAGGACGACGTCGGCATCTTTAAAAACTCGACCACGACGACGATGACAACGATGACGACGCACCTGAGCTCGGTGATGAACTTGCCAGACACGATGCCAGCGTTGTTCATGAGAATGTCGACCTTGCCCGCCTCGGCCTGGACTCTGACGGCGACCTCGCGCACGGCCTCGTTGTCCATGACGTTGCAGTGGTAGGCCCACGCCTCTCCGCCCGCCTCCTTGATCTCTTGCGCTGTCATGCGTGCAGGCTTGTGCGTCAGCAACATGTTTTTCCATTGATTAATTAATAGATAAATTATTAAAAAATTAAAATAAATAAACATCTACAAAAAATATTATCCTGAACGAACCAACTTTCTGCGCAGCGTCTGTGTTGATGTCCCAGAGGACCAGTTTGCAGCCCTTCTTGGCCAGCAACAAGCTCATCTGTGTTGATTGATTTATCAAAAGATTATCGTGGATCAGTTGAAATGAAAACGAAATCAGAAGAGCAAGCCGTTGGGCCAAGGAGCGCACCTTGCGTCCGATACCGGAACCGCCACCAGTGACGAGGACGACTTGGCCCTTGAGCTCCTTCACCACGACCATCCGGTGCACCAGCCGTACCACCCACAGCGACACCACCACAACCAGTATCTCGAACCACATGCTTGTTACCACGCCTTCTAGTGGCTGCCAGAGGACAGTGTGCTTGACGATGAGGAAGTCTTTTTGCTTTTGGCTTCTTTTACAATTTCTATTTAAATGTTTTTTGTTTTTCTTCCTTTGCTCCGTAAGATTTGATCCCGTTGGCCACAAGGGTCCGTGTTCACCCGATAGGTCAGAACCGACGGAGCGTTGGCGGCCTCATGTCCACCTGACTGCCCAAGAAGGCTCTCTCGCTGCGTCCTCGTCCCACTGGCAGCCTTGCTCATGCCTCGTGGCGGCCAATCGTGGCCGCCTGGCAGCAGACCTGCTGGTCCCACGGGCAGCCGTTGGCGCGCGCCCACTGGAGCACGTCCAAGTGGCCGCCTCTCGCGGCCCTGGTGCACGTTTGCTCGTCCCACGGACAGCCCTGGGCCCTCAGCCACTGAAGCAAGGCCAACTGCCCGCCCCGCGCGGCCTCTGCGCTAAGCTGCTCGTCCATCGTGCACCTGCCCCGCGCGAGCAGCCACTCGAGGACGGCTCGATGGCCGCCGCCGGCCGCGCGCTGGGCGCATTCGTCCCAGTCCATGACAGACAGGGGCGCTCGCGGTATTAGGAAGCGGCAGCTTCCTAATTAAGCCGCGTCCCGCGTCTGACAGATTGTGGCACTCGCGGCCACCTGGTAGCCTTCGCTGCAGACACTGTCAGAGACACAACAGATCAACTACTGATCTGTTGTCTCTCCTTCTCCTTCCCTTCCTAAGTCGCCACTCTGGTGACGACTATTTAGATGTTCATCCTCCCCTCTGATTGTATTCCTTTTCTCTCTCTCTTTCACAATACATTGCCCTGTTCACCAGCTCTGCGCCTCTCTGTCCCTCTAGGCGTCCAGATCCCCAGATACTTCTCTATCAGTCCATGGGGCAGTCATTGTCGTAAGCCCACTTGAGAAGGTCGAGGTGGCCGTACTCGGCGGCCTTGGCGGTCGTGGTCCAGCTCCAGGGACAGCCCTTCTCGCGTAGCCACTTGAGCACGTCCAGATGCCCGCCGGCGCCGGCGGCCGCGCACGCGCGCGGAGTCCACAAGTTGGGCCCTGGTGTGCGTAGCCAGGCCCAGATTCTGTCGGGGCGCGAGGAGTGGTCCTTCTCGATCCAACGGTGCCGCACGTGGAACCACGCCTTCTACAACCTACTTCACCCCCTGCTGCCCCACACCACGACCACCGAGTTGCCCCACGCGACCTACTATGCGTTTCAAGTGGCACGCAAGGGCTGGCTTTCCACGCTGCAATGGGCGCGCGCCAACGGCTGCCCGTGGGACACGTGGACGTGCATGCATGCGGCCAAGGGTGGACACCTGGCCGTGCTCCAGTGGGCGCGTGCCAACGGCTGCCCGTGGGACGGATGGACCTGCAGGCAGGCGGCCAAGAGAGGACACCTGACCGTGCTCCAGTGGGCACGTGCCAACGGCTGCCCGTGGGACGATGGCACTTGCGCCGGAGCGGCCGAAGGCGGCCACTTGGCCGCGCTCCAGTGGGCGCGTGCCAACGGCTGCCCGTGGGATGTGTGGACCACCTGGCAGGCTGCCAGCAGAGGCCACCTGGCCATTCTCCGGTGGATGCATGCCAACGGCTGCATAAGGGGCATGTCGACCTGCATGGCCGCGGCAGAGAGCGGCCACCTGGAGGTGCTCCAGTGGGCGCGTGCCAACGGCTACCCGTGGAACGAAGAGAGTTGCGCCGGGGCGGCCAAGGGCGGCCACCTGGAGGTGCTCCAGTGGGCGCATGCCAATGGCTGCCCGTGGGACGAAGAGACTGGCGTCGGGGCGGCCGAGGGCGGCCACCTGGAGGTGCTCCAGTGGGCGCGAGCCAACGGCTGCCCATGGGATGCTTGTGCCTGTTTCGCTGCCAGTGAGGCATCAGACCACCCACACATCCGAGAATGGGTGCACGCCAACATGCATGAGGCCTGAGCGTGGCTTTGCCGGACAGCGTTGGGCGTGCAGCCACTTGGGCACAGGCACGAAGCCGGGCCTGGCCGCCTGGTCGTACTCGGCACCTCGTTGTGTGCGGGGGCAGCCGTTGGCGCGAACCCCCACCGTAATGTATACGTTAATATTTGCGGTTTAAAAATATATATATATATATATAAATATTATACACATTGGGAATTTATTCTGTAAAACATCGCCAACGTTGTTCTCCGAGCTGGTCCCTGCCGCGCGCGTAGTGCGAGTAGTTGCGCGGGTTGTGGTAGCGTTTGCGCGACGAGTTGACCACCGCCTGCCGCAGCCATCGCGTCAGCAGCTCGGGCGCCGGGAGCGGCACGTCCACGCCCTTGAAAAAGTCCACCCAGTTGTCTGCCATTCCATTCCATTCGATTCGAGTTGCAAGAAAAGACGTCAAAGGTGAGCCCTCCCTTCCTTTGCACGACCTACATTCTTCCGAAGAGGCGACGCACCGACACTAGACAGCTCCTTGAGGTTGCGCTGCACGGCGGCCTTGAGGCGCGGGGGCGGTCGGCCACGGCACTCGTCCAGCACGCGATGCACCTCTGCGACTGACCGGCCTGTTGGCAATGTCGAGTTGTTGTTGTTAGCTACATGTGTCAACAACAACGACGCCAACAACAAAGACATCGCTACCGTCAGGCCTGGCGACGTGGTTGAGGAAGTAGGCGTGGAAGAGGAAGAAGCGCTTGGACACGATCGTCGCGTCGAACGTGGCCAGCAGGCGGTGGCGGTCGACTCGCGTGCGTTCGTTCCGCAAGTTGCCTACGTTTGTGCGTGTGCATGTGCGTGTGTGTTGTGCGTGTGCGCGCCCCACGGTCAGTGCACTGCGACCGCACACACACGCGCGCTTGGCGTTCGTACCGAGCTCGGGGCCCCGTTGGAGCAACCATCGGACGTTGCGGTCAAAGGACTCGAGGAGGAGCGGCTCGGCCACATCGCGCCACCTGTAGTCGT